>JAVXUO010003029.1:0-81626 GCA_033065855.1 Escallonia rubra | reverse complement strand
CTGGTTATGATCTAACCCTTGGGCCTATCGAACCCGCCCAAATTGCACCACTATCAATATATAACTTTGATTGATATTGAGAACCATATATAGTGGTTTCTATTATTATGTAGACGCTTTTAGTTTCATTTCTTTATAGAACCAAAATTTGAAAGTTGGATATATCCTGCTTATGTAGGATCCTCAAAATGGATGACCATTCTCAAGTTCTTAAATTACATCAGTAATCATAATTTTGGTTCCATATAACTACATGATTTTGGTTGATATTAAGAACCATAGTAATTCCTATTATTATTATTTTATTATTTTTATGTGACAAGCCTATCCATTTATTTGTAGAATAGAATTTGAAAATGAAATAATCCAGTACCTAAAATAATGTCGTGCAAAAATCTTTAATCGTCTTATGTAGTGGATTGATTTACTATGAAATTTATATACATGAATCATTTCAAATAATTATGTCTTATCATGTCTATGGGTTTACCTAGCGATGTCATGTCTATTTGATTTTTCTTACTTTACAATCGATCATGATATAAATATGATTGACGAGAAAATCAAATTTGCAACCCGAGCAAATTACATCTCAAATTTGCAACCCGAGCAAATTAAGTCCTTGATCAACTTATTCATTCATCATATGATGGGAGCACTAGGTTAAATCAGTTGGAAGACTGGGGCAGGGTATTTTGTTGTTAGTTAGTTGTAACAAGAATTCCTTTAATAGTATTCAGATTTCGGTCGAGCTTAATTCATCCATGCATGAGTAAGGGTAAGACTCTTTTTAATATTTGCACACTTATTTAAAAGTTATTTATGGCTAAATTTGCAAATTTTGCGATTAACATTCTTTTAGCAACAAAAATCTTTTTGTCTTTGTTTTATTTTCTCAATTCATCACATTTTAAGCTTTTATGTGCTTGAAGCTGAACTTTTTACATGTATAGTAAGCTTTGCTTGGTGAGAAGAAAACTTCATTCATGTATTACTACACATGAAAGTTCTCGAAACTCAAGAATGGGCAGAGAGCGAGATAATTTTTTGGGTCGAACATTTTTTACTATTTGCAAATCTTTCAAATGAGAAGTTATTGCTAAAGCTAAAATTCTCTCTATGAATACTTTTAGCGACAACAAATAGGGTGGTGTATGTAAATTAACCTTTTTTAATCCAAAAGTTATAGTTTTATTTATGTATTCGATTCCAATATTTAGTACGTACACATTGGTTATAAAGCTTTACGGGTTCAATAGAAGCGGAAGTTTGTAGATGTATCACTGTTGGTTGAATTTCAGAAGGCTTAAGATACCCTTTTCCGCAAGGTATTATTTTTCCTTATTTTGACCCACTATGAGGGTTGTTGTTGATAATATGAGATGTCTCGCTAATTTTCCTTTCTGCTATAAAGCATAGACCATCGCCATTGTTGGCACCAAAATTTTGACAAAGGAGGTTGCTAAAACAAAGCCCAAATCTTTTCTTCGAATAGGTCCGCTTTCAAAAGTCCAATAAATATTGAATTGGGCCGGCTATGGCCAAATTGGGATAAACGTGGTCATATCTATGGATGAAGTCAAATTCTCTCAAAGATTGGATAAAGTCAGGTTTTATTGAAAAGACTTGGAAATAAGAGACAACAACTAATAAAGATAGGTTTAATTTTATGGACACATGAAATTAACTTGAAGTGAAATGCCGTTCAAAGGAGGGACACTTCAGCCATTTAAGGGGTCTATCGGCAGAAAGGTGGGGGAAAGAAGGAGAGCAGGAGGAGTACTGTTGCGGCAGAAGAGAGAAGGGAAAGAAAGGGAAAAAAGGGAGGGAATGGGATCAGGGTGAATCCCATTTTTTTTTCATTTCTAATTTATCTTTTTTTTTTACTTCATGTATAATTTCAAGTACTTTTCATGATGTATTAAGATTCATGAAAAAATGAAAGTTTTGTATATATTTTTGTTTGTTATTTGTGTTTCTTTAATCGGAGGTTGTCATGAACGTAACTAACGGTTAACTCTTTACCATCCGAAAATATGAATCCACTATATAAATTAGTAAACGTCGTTACATGTACACAACGGCAATCAATAGCGGCGAAATGTGTCATCAGCCATATTAGACAAGCTACTTTGATGTGTTAACTTTAGATGATAAGAGTACAATGCCATTCAATTCATGATAAAGTCAGCAAATGATAACATGCAAATTAAATGGATAATAGAGCAATTTTCTTGATCCTACTATAGCATCACATGAAGGTTTGTTCGGTGCAATCTATCAATTGCCGAGTTCAATTGATAATGATAAGTACTTTTTCAAAATAACAAATATGTAACATAACTTCCAAATTCTTGAAGATTTATGAAATGTACGTGGTTTCACTTGAGACACCCTTAATAAATCGGATACTTTATTTTAAAGACATATTTTTTTTTTTTTTTTTTTTATGTAGTTGTTGTACATATCTAATTCTTTGTGTAATCAGTAATATTTATTTTGGACATATGATTTAATACTTAAAGAATTCAAAACTTAGCAAATAGTTTCTTTAGAACAACTTTTATCTTCTAATTATGATTGTTGTCCCACATTTTGATTCCTTGAAGTTTCATTAATTGGTCACGAGGCTGTCTTCGAGATTAACCTATTTGTACACATAGAATACATTTGAATGCTACTTATCCTTTTCATTATGCACCAAACAAATCTTGGTGACTTTTTTTATCCCCTCATATTAGTTCCAAAACGTCCAAAGTTTTGCTTTTATATGAAAAGGCATCCTAAGTTTATATGACAGTTTCTTTTTCGGTTACAACGTTCACATCTTATTTGTAAGTAAAAACTGCTCATAATAAATCATAAATTCTACTTTTGTTGCTAAAATATGCCATTGTAACGCAGCTTTTGCAGAAGTTGCATTCAGAGGGAGTCTTATATTTAATCTACTTCTTGTCGGCTATTCAAACATTAGCCGTTGTAAACATTTTTAGAAAAACACATTTTAAACAATGTTGTCTCGTGCATTGCACATGTCTCTTAGCTAGTATAGTAAATAAAGAAAGAAATCTTACCTTGACTTAGCCCAAGTATGTTCAAGTTCCCAGAATTGATTTTTAGGGTAACGAGCTTCATTTGCAAATTTAACCCCCACATTTCTATTGCATAAATATACCCATAGAATTAAGTGATTTGACCAAAATACCCTTTCACTTAATAGAAACATTCTTAGGTGCCCAAATTTTTGAAACATTCTAAGGCATCCAATGAGGATGGTAACTTTATCCGTTTCAACATATTTACCACACTCGGGAAATAAAAAAAGGAGAAAAAACTATGTAAAACCAACGAGCATCACATCAGACATAGACAGGAGGAAAAAGCAAAAATTGGCCAGGTCTTGAAGCTGGGCACTGCATCACTTCGATTTCCTGCTTCCAGAAAACACGCCTTTGAAAATCATGCTAACATTTATGGTCCCTTCACGCTTTACTTTGCAGCAAATGGTCCAATATAAATGTTTTTTTCATAAAGTTCTTGTTTAAAATAGCAAAGACCTCGACTTAAAGACTTCAGTCTGCGAGCTGGACTTTTCCAAAGTCCTCAGTTTGATGCATTTTCATCACAACCACATGATGGTAAAGGTTTCAACCCTTTTCACAATCAACTAGCCACCGAAAGTGATCAAAATAGCAAAGACCTTGACTTAAATACTTCAGTCGACGAACTGGACTTTTCCAAAGTCCTCAGTTTTATGCACTGTCACTACAACCGCAAGGCAGTTTGGGCTGATATATATGTGTATAAAAGCAGCACTGGAGTCATGATAATACGTCACAGACGAACAGTAGTAACATGGATTTTCTAGCCTCTGGAAATGGCTTCTACTTTGTATTCTAGCCTCTGGAAATGGATTTTCCACCCATTTTTCCCTTGAAATAATCCCTTCCCTTCTAAATGAAATACAGTTCCAAATGAGACGAGGATAGTATGTCCGCTATTGAGCGTGGTATCCTTTTCATTAATACACGTGGCCAGAAATATGAAATGATACAAATTTTCTAGAGCACCTGCCAACTTAGCTCTTTCAGGATGTTCACTTCAGCAGAATTCATTTTCCTTTTGTTGAAAAATTTTCAGCAAAAAGTAAAAATATGACAAAAACAATTTTTCATAAGTAAAAATATGACAACATTTTCTTTTCTTGTAGGGAAGTTTTTCTAATTACAAATGCGTTTCAGCCTTAGAAGCTTAAAAACTTTTCATGTGAACTAAAGTAATTACTTTTTAAATGTACATAATGCTTGATTTATGTTACAATTGCCGAAAGTCGTAATTTTGCTGGTAAAATAATGCAAACATATGGTTGTTATTTGCTTTCTTAATGGATTATAAAACTTGTTGAGAACATATATCATAAAATATTATTGACTAATTAAATGTCACATTAAAATTTTTTGAAACTATTCTATGTTGTTTAAATATCATTTTTCATACATTTATAAGTCAAAATGAGTGGGATGAAGTTTCAAAAATAAAAAAGGAATATGGATAGAATTGGTGAATAATAATTGAATTTGATGTTTGAAAACTTTATATAAAAATGATATACAAACAAGAAAAATTAAATCATGAACTTGGGAAATGAGGAAATGACCACCAAACTAGCCTCGTTACTCGTGTCTATAATTTGTTAGTGATAGTTTTTTACACACAAGTAGCTAGAGAGGTTAACTGACAAAACCTATTATGCATATGACACGTCAGCATATTAACATCTTAACAATTAAAAAAAGCTTACATTCCATTAGACTTATTGAAAAAATATTAGGCTTGCAAAAAGCTCTTAATGAGGGTTTTTTATGAAGCAGTCTTTATTTAATTCAAGGGTTAGATTTTATGGATACTGCTGCCATCATCGTCAAAAGAATGTCGCCATCAAATGATCGTCGCGCACCAATTAACACCACCGCCATGAGACTCCACCAAACCACCACCTCCACCCTTTGCCATGCCCCATCATGATTTCACCACCATCAACCCTCACTTTACTCTCCACCCTACATAGCATTGTTTATGGAGCGACAAAAATGATCAGAATTGAGAGAGTGGAAACAACCTGGCCTTCATCTCACCACCTCCACCCTCGTCAGCACTACCACCCAAACCCTCAGCTACCACAACTTGTTACCCACAACCACCACCAATATAGCAGCATCGTTGATACAACCACCACAAATGCTGCCCAACCAATGGTCGCCAAAACCTACAAGATCTACATTGAAAAAGTGCAAGTCAAACACCAGATCTAACAAGGCATGATACCAAATTCAGATCTAGTGTGGCTTATCATATAAACATAAACACAATCTGAAACAAAATAACCACCATCAATGGTGCTTGGAGTTCTGATCAATTTTTCTTAGAGCATCACATCAGACAACGACATGAGTATAAAGCAGAAATTGGCCAGGTCTTGAAGGTGGGAACTACATGACTTCGATTCCCCAGAAAACAAGCCTTTGAAAAGCAGGCTAACATTTGTGGTCCGTTTACACTGCTAGAAATGCACCTTATGTCCCTTTACTTGGCAGCAAAAGGGTCCATTTATTACCAGTAAGCAGATAGCTTTTGTACATAAAAATAGTCCAACATACATGGTGTTCTCATGAAGTTTTGAAAATCCTCCTTTTTACTTGTTTGATTGATCATTGGACAGTGAGTTGCTTGGTTATTTGATAACAATCAAATGTAGCTTTAATGTGATCAAGATAGCAAAGACTTTGACTTGAAGAATTCAGTTGAAGAGGTGGACTTCTCCAAAGTCCTCAGTCTCGTGCATTTATCACTGCAACCGCATGACAGTGGGAGAAGCAGGATGATAATATCTGGATAAAAGCAGCACTTGCATGATGATAACAGAGCACCGAAAAATATTAGTAATTTGTTAGTGATAGGTTTTACACACAAATAGAGGAGTTAATTGATAAAACCTACCTCAAGATATAACACTATTAGCAAAAGTTTACATTTTGTTAGACTTATTGAAAAGAATTTAGAATTTGTGTAAAGCTCTGTATATAGAGTGAGGGTATTCTGGTCAAACAATATTTATTCAATTTCAACAGCTTCATTTTGTGGATGACGGCGCCACCATCATCAAAAGAACGTAAATTGCACACAATCTCCTAAGGTTTACATTATTTTCTCACTTAAAACTCTAATCCGTTAAAAAAAGGTGGATAGGCGTCCACATGAAGGGGCAAGCATGTCTTTTCAAGACAGAGACACACAAACCCACCCAAACACCCCACTCGCCGGCACCCCCACCACCCCACACCTTGCACACACACAGTTTGCAACCCCCCCCCCCCCCCCCCAACCCACACCTACACAATCAACCATCAACTAGTGCACGCACATTCACACAATATTTCATCCTTAATCAATTAGTGCGTGCATACACACCATGAGACGGTGCATGGCTGTTGAAAGGTGAAGGTAGTGGATTAGGCTTGTGTTTACTAATCGGCGACATTGATTGGTAGTTGCAATGTCAGTGGTTGTAACGGTGGGTTAGGCAGCGGAGGTGTTGCATAGTGATTTGGTGGTGCATAGTGATTTGGTGGTGATGATGTGGTGTCGTATGGGGCTAACGGGTGACTGTGGTGAGGGGATGTGGGTGCCGACAACTGGGACGTTCAGTGTGTTTGCTTGTTTATCTTAAAAAGATATGTTTGCTCCTCCATCTAAAAGACTGTCCATCTTTTCTTTAACGTAGAGACAATTTTGGGTTCAATTGGAACTAATTTTCAAACGTTAGGGTGTTATGAATTAAAATTGAAACTATAGGATTTTAAATAAAAAAATAATGTAAACCTTAGGGAATTTATAGTGCAATTAGCCCTCAAAAGAGTGTCACCACCAGATGATTATCACGCACCGATTAACGCCACCACCAGAAGACCTCCATCACCATCTTCAGAAGATCACCACCACTACTCCTGTCCACGCCCCATCATGGTTTCACAACCATTAGACCTCACTTTACTCCGATCCTATTCCACCACTTTACATACCATTATAAATTGAGTGATAAAACTTGATCAGAATTTGGAGAGTGGAAACAATACTTGTTTTCATCAGTCCTACTGCCCAATACCTCAGGCACAACGACCTGTTACCCACAAGCACCACCAATTTGCCAAAATATAGTGGATAAAGAACTTCGGGTTCTTACCTTTACGGCTTGACTTAGCCAGGGTATGTTCAAGTTTCTAAATTTTAGGTTTACGTGCTTTATTTGCCAATTTAACCCTACATTTCTATTGCATAAATATCTATGTAGAATTAAGTGATTTGACCTTCCACTTAATAGAAATATTCTTAGGTACCCAATGACAGTGGTAACTTTATCACTCCCACCCGTTTACCACACCCCAAAAAAAGGAAAAAAAAAGCATAAATTGGCCAGGTCTTGAAGGTGAACAGTGCATGACCTCCATGTCCTATTTCCAGAAGACACGCCTTTAAAGATCAGGCCAACATTTATGGTCCCTTTACACTGCTACAAATGCACCTTATTACTTTACTTGGCAGCAAAATGGTCCAATATACACGGTGTTTTCATAAAGTTTTGGAATTCTGTCTTTTTTACACGTTTGATCATTGGACAGTAATATGCTTGGTCATTTGATGTTAAGTTTTCGACCCTTTACAATCAAACGGCCACTGAAAGAGATCAAAATAGCAAGGACTTTGGCGTGAAGACTTCAGTCGACAAGCTGGACTTTTTCCAAAGTCCTCAGTTTTAGCATTGTCACTAGAACCACAAGACAGTTTTGGGATGAGCAGGATGATAACATGTATATAAAAGCAGCACCGGCATCATGATAATATATCACAGAAAAATAGTAATTACATGGGTTCTCTAACCTCTGGAACTGGCTTCTTCTTTGTATCCCTAGTTCTTTTTTTCATAACCTTCTCTTCACCCCAAGTTGCTTCTGCTTCTGCTGAAGAAGTTGCAGCCCTCCTCAAATGGAAAGCCAGCCTTGAAAACAACTCTAGGCTAACTTTGTGGTCTCTTCCCAATAACGCCAACAATTCTTCTACCCCTTGCACATGGTATGGAGTTTCCTGCAATGCTGATGGGAGTGTAATCGGATTGAACCTGACGTCGTCAGGCGTAACAGGTACGCTTTACGGCCTCTCGTTCTCATCGTTTCCAAATCTTGCAGCTATCGACTGCAGCGTGAACAATCTTTCTGGTACTATCCCACCTCAGATTGGTTACATCTCCAAGCTCACCTATCTTGACTTGTCTAGGAATCAATTCTCAGGAATTATCCCACTAGAAATCAGGCTGCTAACAAATCTTGAGATCCTCGACCTTTTTGCAAATAAGTTAAATGGCTCGATTCCCAAAGAAATAGGCCAGCTAAGATCTCTTTCTGAACTTGCCTTGTATAACAATCATCTGGAGGGTCCAATTCCTGCTTCCTTGGGTAGTTTGAGCAACCTGACTCGTTTGTATCTTTACAGTAATCAGCTTACTGGTCCCATTCCACCAGAGATGGGAAATCTCATAAACCTTGTCGAAGTCTATATAAACATGAACCTTTTATCGGGTCCTATTCCTTCCACATTTGGAAATTTGGATAATCTTACTGTTTTGAATATGTTCATAAACAACATATTTGGTCCTATCCCCCGCGAAATAGGAAAGTTGAAATCACTTAAAACCCTAAGCCTTTATAGCAACAAACTTTCTGGTTCAATCCCAGCATCATTCGGTAATCTGAGCTCCCTAAGTATTCTACATCTCTTTAATAATTCACTTTCTGGTCCCATTCCTGAAGAGCTAGCAAACTTGAAGTCTCTCACTGATCTAGAACTGAGCGTAAATCAACTCAATGGCTCAGTTCCTGCTTCATTGGGCAATTTGAGAAATTTAGAAATATTGTTCCTTCGGGACAATCAACTTTCCGGTCCCATACCGGAAGAACTGGGATATCTGACATTACTAAGTGTGCTCGAAATGGACACAAACCAATTTTCTGGCCATTTGCCCAAGCAAATTTGCCAAGGTGGAAAGCTTCAAAATTTTACCGTAAACAACAACCGGCTCACTGGTCCAATCCCCAAAAGCTTGAGCAATTGCTCAAGCTTAAAAAGACTCCGCTTAGATGGAAACAAGCTCACTGGAAATGTATCTGAGAGCCTTGGTGTTTATCCAAACTTGGATTACGTGAATCTAGACGACAACAATTTTTACGGGGAACTCTCTGAGAACTGGATTAGGTGCAAACAGCTAACAGCGCTGCATATTGCGAAGAACAACATTAGCGGTAGCATTCCACCAGAGTTTGGGAATTCTACCCAACTACATGAACTTGATCTTTCTTCAAATCACATAGTTGGGGAAATTCCAAAGGAATTTGGCAACTTGAATCACTTTTGGAAGCTGGATCTGAGTAATAACCAACTTTCTGGTAGTATTCCTCCACGACTCGGATCGCTAGGTGAGTTGTCTTATCTTGATCTTTCAGCAAACAGATTGAGTGGGTCAATACCAACAACTCTTGGGAACAGTTTACAGTTATTCCACTTGAACTTGAGCAGTAACAACATAAGTGAAGAAATTCCTGTCCAGATATGTAACTTAGTTTTCCTGACCTTGCTTGATCTGAGTCATAATAAGCTAAGAGGGGAGATACCGTCAGTGATCAGCAAACTACAGGAGTTGGACAGGCTGAATCTTTCCTGCAATGAGCTCTCTGGTGGCATCCCAAAGACTTTTGAATCCATGCATTTGTTGCAAATCGACATATCCTACAATCAATTGCAGGGTCCCATCCCAAACAGTGTAGCCTTTACGAATGCTTCCATAGAAGCATTACAAGGAAACAAAGATTTGTGTGGCAGCATTACAGGACTAAAACCCTGCAAAAACCCTTTGGCAATGAACAAACATAGTCCGAAGAAGAGCAACAAACTTGTGCTTATGATCTCGCTCCCTCTTTTCGGATCAGTTTTCCTTCTTTGCACATTTATTGCCCTCTTCATCACTTATGAACGAAGGAAGAGGAAGCCTGAGGTTGAACAAAGGGATGTACATGTCGAAAATGTATTCTCAATATCTGCTTCTGATGGGAGAGCTATGTATAACGAAATTGTAAAAGCCACAAATGATTTCGATGCCACTTATTGCATTGGAAAGGGAGGATTTGGAAATGTTTACAAAGCAAAGCTACGATCACTTGGTATAGTTGCTGTGAAGAAGCTTCACTCGTTACCTGAGATGGCTGATCGCGCAGGTTTTACAAACGAGGTAAGGGCATTGACTGAAATAAGGCATCTAAACATTATGAAACTTCATGGGTTTTATTCACATACTCAACAATCGTTTTTGGTTTTTGAGTACCTCAAAAGGGGTAGCTTGGCCACAATCTTGATTAGAGATGAAGAGGCTAAGGAATTGGATTGGCCTAAAAGGGTGAATATAATCAAAGGTGTGGCTCATGCTTTGTCTTACATGCATCATGACTGCTCACAGCCAATTGTTCATCGAGACATATCAAGCAAGAATGTGTTGCTTGATTCTGAGTACGAGGCTTGTGTTTCAGATTTTGGCACTGCTAAGCTTTTAAAGTTAGACTCCTCCAACTGGAGCGCAATTGCAGGCACATATGGTTATATTGCACCAGGTAATAGACTTTCTCCAATATTCCTAACCATCTTAAAGTGACGTAGAATTAGAGCATAACGTCATGAAATATTTGTCTCTCTATTTGCAGAGCTTGCCTACACAATGAAGGTGACTGAAAAGTGCGACGTGTATAGCTTTGGGGTGTTAGCAATGGAAGTGATCAAAGGAAGGCATCCATGTGATATCATTCCTTCTCTGACATCTTCATCAGAGAAGTTCCAGCTAAAAGATTTAGTAGACCAACGCCTTCCTTCTCTTTCACCCAAAGTTGAGGAGGTAGTGAAATCCATCATGGAACTGACAAGATCATGTTTGCATACCAATCCGCAATCAAGACCAACAATGCGCGATGTTTCTCAGCTATTATCGACCAAGACAATACCTTCTTAGAAGTTTTATTTGGTGTATCATATTATAGGTTGTCTGGACGCAAACCTTGTGATGAATGCTGGTTTACATGGATTTTTCGCTCTTGTAAATTTATTTGAGTAGTCTTTTAGAGTATCTTATCCGTAAGTTTGGATTAGTCAGATGATAATAACTGCGAAGTCTGGATCAGTCAAACAATGGCTAAAGGGTATCTTTGAACTGCGAATTTTCTAATCTTCTACTATTATTGAACAAGCCAAAATCTAAGAATTCCTTTTAGGTTACAATATTTATCTAAGTGGATTAAGAAGAGACTTCATCCTGCCAATATGACAGAAGCGTGACAAATGTAGAATATAAAATCTTCTAATCGAACATAACATTCCTAGGAATGTTTTACTGCTACTTATGGCAACTCTCGTTAAATTTAATTTTGACCAACCAGCATTTATGTGCAAATAGGTTTACAGAATTCTAGAATTAGGTGACACACAATTCAGGAGCAAGGAGGACATATTAGTATATCAGTATTCAGTACTACCCTTCTGATGCATATACAGCTGATCCAATGCACAACAACCCAAAAAGAAGATGCTGACGGAAAACCTAGCATGAAACCATACCTTACATCTAAGAATAAGTGCAATCAGACATACCCCAGAACTAATTGATCGCAGATCTCGATGATTTTAATTGTGACTTAAAGTAAGAAAGCCGCAGGCTAGGATTGTCTTGGTTCCCTAATTTATCAGAGTTAAAGAAAAGGGCTTCATGCTGCCAATTCAATCAAAATGCAACAATGGAGATGTAAGATGGTTCATCCGTTTTGAAATTCGTATGGTCTAACAAAGGTGTGGAGAATCTTGAAAACCCAATTGAGAAACAAGAAGAACACACTCATGCTATCCACACAAATGCAGTAATGCTGATAGAGACACTAAAATATTTGCAGAGGCAGACATACATGAGAAGGAAGATGCTAACAATACCATGAATGAGTTGGGTTGAAATGGACTAGCCACACGTCTGCTGGTTGTAGTGGAGGGAATTTGTGCTAGGTAGATGTTGAGGAGCCTCAGCCAGTGTCAGAGGATCATCACAACAGGTGGGTTTGTCCAAAAATCAGAGGTCAGTAATCACTTGGGCCAATCTTCATACTCATCTTTTTTCCATGAACGAAAAGTATAACCATAAAGTCTTCATTTGAACTGATTTTGGCTACTTTGATAGTAGGAATAGCGTATAGTTCTTACAATGATCATTAATTATCGCTGAATATTGCTAGTAGTATATTTGCAGAAATCTGTAGTGATCATACTTGGTAGCAATTTTTTCATCACTAATCAAAAGTCGCTAAACGCATTTAACGACCATCATTTATTGTTATATGGAGTAGTTGTAGACTCTTCCTAAAAATCCGGTAACATCCAAAATTTTACCTTTTATGTTTGGACTGCGAATATTGTGATGGCCGGGAGTTTTACAAGAAAGAACGTGGCTTTGGTGGATCGATGGTGAAGGGCCGCAAACTGTGCCCAAGTTCAATGACGACGTGAGTTAAGGAAAATCCTTCTTTGTACTAGAGTAGTTTAGTTCATTGAAACAATGCTCTCAAGCTTTCTTTGGAAATAAGACGACGTCTGTCGCTTTCAAAAAGAAAAAGAAAAGGTTAATAAAAAACGTAAACAAACCTAATGTTGTATCCAATTGTTTAACCAAAAGATATATATATAAACCGGAAGAAATACAAAAAAAAAAAACCATGTGAAAACTCTCTTGTTTATGAATTTGATACAAAAAAAGATTATTTCCTGTTTATATATATTTTACATTATGTTCCCTTCTTCTCATTATTCAATCAAAAAATACTTGTCACTTTCAAATTTTCCACAAGCTAGTCCACTTCCCGGAGATACATTAAGGATAAATAGACAAAAATCAAGGTCAAGCAAAGAGTCAAATAATGGTAGTTGGATTGTGCGACTCCGTCCCATTAGACGTGCGCCACATTCTGGTATGTTCAGTCGGTCCATATCCAACCTGCCGTCACTTAATTTTTTTTTTTATGGTAAAAAAATTATTAGAATTACAATTTATATGGTCAGTCGGTAAAGGAATTCGAATTCGCGACCCTGAGATAATCCTCAAGGCCGTTTGCAATTCACCTGCCACCAATTTAATCCAATTGAAATCACAAAATCAATGCACGTGTGTGTGTGCGCTACGTGCAACAAGTTTTTGAAATGGGAGAAACTCAATTTTTAACGTTTTGTCCGGGTAAACATTTATATCATTCAAACTTATTCAACGTGAAACCGAATTGCTTAATCCGATCGACCACATTTTGATTTTGATTTTTATTTTTCAAACCGAATATATCAGTCGGTCGCAAAGTGTTAATTTGTCATTCTATTTGTTGTTTTTTGGTATTAAAAAATTGCGAGGACACATTCTTTCGAATGGAAAACATGCAAGATCATGTCGTTCTTTTTGCAAATTTTATTATTACGGGCTTTTATATCTTTTCACAATTTTTTGTAAGAATCTCAGTTTAATACGTATAGAATCGGTGAAACGTATGACACCTGTGTTGCAGTTGTATTTGAAGAATATTGATAATTTGTCATTCTATTTGTTGTTTCCTGGTATTAAAAAATTCTGAGGACACATTCTTTCGAATGGAAAACATGCAAGATCATGTCCTTCTTTTTGCAAGTTTTACTATTACGGGTTTTTATATCGTTTCACAATTTCTTGTAAGAATCTCAGTTGTACATCTTAGTTTAATTCGTATAGAATCGGTGAAACGTATGAAACCTGTGTTGCAGTTGTGGTTGAAGAATGTTGATAATTTTCATATGATTGATGTGTGAATGCCTTCTCGTTTCATTTTTCTTAGTGATATATGTATGACATTACCCAAGTTTGAGGTATAGTATACAAAAAATAAGTATGGACAAAGAGCTATATATGACACTGGTATGAATATCAATGCCAAAGTAAGTGAGCTTATACATGGCAATGAGTAGAGGCTACTCCTTACTAGATCAATTGAGCTAAGAAGGTTAGACACTACTAAAAAAAGTGGTTTAGGCGACACTAGAAAAGTGTCGCTAATGACAGTAAAAGTGTCGCAAAGTAATTTCCCGACACTTCATCAACGGTTTTATTAAGCGTCGCAAATTTGGGCGTCGGGAATTTCCCGACACTTGTTACAAACGTCGCCGTTCCACTTACGACACGTTTGTGCGACACTTTCAAGTGCCACTTATGGGGTCAATAGTCAACTCAAGTATGCGACACTTTTGAAAGAAGTGCCGCTAAAATTAGCGACGCTTTCACTAAAATGCCATTTTTATTTGGCGGCATTATTTTTGAAATGTCGTTAAATTAGCGACACTTTCTTCAAGTGTCAGTTTTGTTTAGCGGCATTATTTAGCAACGCTTCTTTTCAAGTGTCAGTATTTATTTGGCAACACAGTCTTTGAAACGTCGTTAATTTAGCGACACTTCCATCAATTGCCAGTTTTGCTTTTTGTGGCATTATATTAGAAATGTCATTCCTATTTACGGCACTTTTAAGCAATTGTCACTGATTTTTTACCTAGCGTATTGTGGAATCTATTAAAAGTACATTGGTCTAATACAACATAAATAATGCACAACTAGTCGATCTATCGAGCTTATAAATTCATCATTAAAAACAAGCTAATGTCATTCATCAAGCATATCATATCCAACATTCACATCCTAATTACATAATCATCCGAAAGTTATCAATTTCAAAACATACAAATATAATGTCATTGAACAATCAACCTAATTAAAGATATATACATCTCATCCAAAATGTCATCACAATGCATATAGCTTCTTTTAAGTCCAATAAAAGCATTGATGTCTTCTAGTCATATGAACCTGAAAATTAAAAAAGTCAAGAAAGAAGGTTATAAACTTAACCGGTATAACATAAGTCAAATGAAACCGAAAAACTAGTCATTAAACAGAATGCATTAAGAAAGATAAGCACTCGTCTACGTACCCTTTCATTCTTGCATCCTATTTTGCAAATTTTTCAAAGTGACGAAATTCTTCTTTACTTTTTTATGTTGAGAAACCTGAACAATTAGATAATACGTAATCATTAGTTACACAAAGGAAGAGACACAATCATATGAAAAACAACCATGCACTTATGTAAACATTTATAAACCAAAAAAACAAAAGCATTAGTTTGTAACGAAAATCCACATCATAGGCAACGAATACGGACTTCACGCGACAAATAACAACGTTTATGGTTTCTGCAACAACAGGGTTCTAAAAAGACGGGTGGCATGGTGTCAAGTTTCCTCGCTAATTATGTGGTTTAAACCAGCATGCCTATATTGATTGATGTTAGCTTCCCAACCTGAATTTCAGTTCAGCATGCCTATATTGAATGATGTGGTTTAAACCAGCATGCCTATATTGAATGGTGTCAAGTTTCCTCGCTAAGTAAGAGCCTTGAATCTACTAGATGGCACAGTGCTCTTGGATGGGAGCTTCCATTTCTTCTGTTTCTGGATCGAACTCTTAACAGATAGTTTCCAGCAAAATTATCATTGCAAGCTGGATGATGCCTACGTACTGAGCTATATCAACACCATCACCACTGCAATCCGAACACAAACTCGCTGCCAAAAATCTGAAGTTCTATATATAAATATGTGATTTGTATTTATATTTCAAAGCTTCCTTAACCTCTGAAGTTCTATATATAAATCTGTGATTTGCATCATCAAATTAAAGGAGTCACCAAAAGCTCTCCGAGAGCTTCTTTACTCTCTCCATTAAACAACTACCAAAGTAGCTTCTGAAATTTACCATTACTGTCTAATGTCTCTTCTTGATGCACTTTTGAAGCCTAGACAAATTATTTTCCAACCTAAACACTGTCTCCTGCCATTCCACCTAAATATGCAATCTTGACATGCACAATACAATCATTCATCCATACTGAACATATGACAGAGAGAATATCCAGCTAATAGTAAACACTTGAAAGTCGAAACATCATGATCGACACACCTCTTTCATTTCAGAATCTCTACAGCCTTTTGGTGACATACTTAAAACTTCTTAAAGCTGAAATAGTTTTAACACACCTCTTTCTGTGGAGTAGAGCGTTTTCTTGGTGAAGCCCGTAGCATGTGCATCACGTTCCCTTGATCTTGAGGCATTTGCTTCTGTGGAATTGGCTGCTGCACATTAAAGTGTTTTCTTGGTGAAACTCGTGGCACGTGCTGCATATTCCCTGGACGTACTGTACGAGATAATGATACCACTCGACGACTGCTTGATTCATCAGGAACCTGATACCATTAACATGGGGTATAATGTGTAATAATTAGATAAAAGAACTTCAAATTCTCACAAAGGAAATAGTGAAACTTAACTTGTCCAGTTCCGGAAGAAACGTCCTGGGAAGACTGCATCGACAACATCACAGTCCGTATATGGGACATCATGTTCTCTTGCATTTTAGCCTCCAACTGTGCCTTTATGGTTGATACTTGAGTTGATACTTGGGCTGCTACCTGAGTTTGCATCTCTTGTTCCATTTCAGCTCGCATTTCATCTTTCATTGTAGCCTCCAATTGTGTTTTGATAGTTGATACTTGACTTGACACTTGGGCTGCTATTTGAGTTTGCATTTCTTGTTCCATTTCAGCACGCATTTTATCTATCTCTTCTTGCCTAATGTCTCTTGTCTCTACTCGACCAACTCTATATGATGAACCAAAGGCACTACTCGGACAAACGCCTAACCCAAGCCCACGAACACGTCCATTTTTATCATTGCCCATGACTTTGGAGAATGTATCGTCGAAACCATAAGCTGGCTCTTGAACGGAATCTGGAAGTTCTGATGCAAACGTGTCCATTTTATCCTGCGTAAACAAGAGAGTAAAAAGGCCACTATTATCCAACTTATTATTGCTAATGTTTATAGTAATCTGAAAAAAAAGACGGGAAAAAAAGACATACAACAGCATCAGCCACTTCTCCAGTTGTATATTGCCCTTGCTTCTCCCCAGTCTTATACTTGTGTGTTCCTTTAAAAAACTCACGACGGGATGGGTCTCTACCGATAGAATTCCTTAGCTGCATACCCATTAAGAATTACATTAGTAGGTCACTAGTCATCTACACTAACTATAATTACATTAGTAGGTATATGAGAGTTTACCTCCACTCTTACTTGAGCACTACTCTTCCGACCATTTGTATGAGGGAACTTCATTTTCTCCCTGTTTTTTTTGTTTTTTTCACTCCTTGCCTTGCATTTGAAAGAAAACAGAGAAGCATGATTAGGTATTAAACAGAGTTTATAAGTACATGCTACTAAAAAGTCAGTCCAAGCCATTTGAAACATACCTTCACGTTTTTGCCACCCCAATAGTGGACAAGAATAGGCCATTGATTCTCTTCCACCCTATTCGGGCGATTTGCCAAGCGCTCAACATCGTTATCATACGGATCATAACCCTTGGCCTTCACAGAATGCTTCCACTCCTTCCATTTCTTCCCAACAGACATCATGAGAACTCTTCTCATCTCCGTTGTTGCATTTGTGTTCTCCTATATATATATGGTGATGACATACAAAGAAATGCTACTATTAGACGTGGGAATTAATACTTACCATTCATTCAAATTTCAGCAGGAAAACAACTATTTTGCAGATTTTTATACGTATAATAACCAGCTATTTTGCTATTTTTGCCGATTTTTTTGTGTAAGTTTTGAGTGCTCCTTCACTAGCTGTATGGTTGCTCTCATTTTTTGTTGTCTCATTTTCAAAATGAGAAACAACAGTGTAAACACCCTGTAAACCCACCCACGACACAGCACCATGGCTGCCCACCATGGCACCCACCTTCGCCTTCCCTTTTTCCACTTCTATACCCACATAAACACAATCAACAATCACACAACATGGCTGCAACAGCAGTCATTCCCACAAAAACCAATGTACATGCCCACCCACGACACAGCACCATGCATGGCTGCCCACCATGGCAGCCACCTTCTCCTTCCCTTTTCCACTTCTACACCCACCTAAACACCCTATAAACCCACCCACGACACAGCACCATGGCTGCCCACCATGGCACCCACCTTCTCCTTCCTTTTTCCACTTCTATACCCACCTAAACACCCTATAAACCCACCCACGACACAGCACCATGGCTGCCCACCATGGCACCCACCTTCGCCTTCCCTTTTTCACTTCTACACCCACCTAAACACCCTATAAACCCACCCACGACACAGCACCATGGCTGCCCACCATGGCACCCACCTTCGCCTTCCCTTTTTCACTTCTACACCCACCTAAACACCCTATAAACCCACCCACAACACAGCACCATGGCTGCCCACCATGGCACCCACCTTCGCCTTCCCTTTTCCACTTCTACACCCACCTAAACACCCTATAAACCCACCCACGACACAGCACCATGGCTGCCCACCATGGCACCCACCTTCGCCTTCCCTTTTTCACTTCTACACCCACCTAAACACCCTATAAACCCACCCACGACACAGCACCATGGCTGCCCACCATGGCACCCACCTTCGCCTTCCCTTTTTCACTTCTACACCCACCTAAACACCCTATAAACCCACCCACGACACAGCACCATGGCTGCCCACCATGGCACCCACCTTCGCCTTCCCTTTTTCCACTTCTATACCCACATAAACACAATCAACAATCACACAACATGGCTGCAACAGCAGTCATTCCCACAAAAACCAATGTACATGCCCACCCACGACACAACACCATGCATGGCTGCCCACCATGGCAGCCACCTTCTCCTTCCCTTTTCCACTTCTACACCCACCTAAACACCCTATAAACCCACCCACGACACAGCACCATGGCTGCCCACCATGGCACCCACCTTCGCCTTCCCTTTTTCCACTTCTATACCCACATAAACACAATCAACAATCACACAACATGGCTGCAACAGCAGTCATTCCCACAAAAACCAATGTACATGCCCACCCACGACACAGCACCATGCATGGCTGCCCACCATGGCACCCACCTTCTCCTTCCCTTTTCCACTTCTACACCCACCTAAACACCCTATAAACCCACCCACGACACAGCACCATGGCTGCCCACCATGGCACCCACCTTCGCCTTCCCTTTTTCCACTTCTATACCCACATAAACACAATCAACAATCACACAACATGGCTGCAACAGCAATCATTCCCACAAAAACCAATGTGCATGCCCTCCATCATGGCTGCTCCTACACAGCTCTTATTGCAGTGGTTATTCCCTGCTTCCATATCCTCCATATATTAAGATAAATACCAAGAACATATATTAAGTTTTGGAGACAAATGACTTCAGCTATTACACACATTATATAACTTTATACCTTAATGTGGTTCCATATAGCATCCTTGTTAAGCTTTGGTACCTTCCTCCACTCGATATAATTCAGTGGTGCCAAAATCCCGTTGCGTGCAAGAACTCCCAAATGTGATGCAAGTTTAGTCCCTGATTCCAGAATTGGTTGGCCAAGCTCATTAGTGGGAATTTCCAAAATGCTTCCATTTTCACCCCACCCACCATGCATCATTGTTGGGCCTCGAGTATTTGTCTGATCAGGCTGCTCCACGCTTATATCTGTTCATCAAATTCAGGTTACTGCTACAAGACATTCCATTTCTATCGCTCAATCACTATATATCAGATGCATAGATCTCATGCTTGAGAGTATGTAAATGTTCTGTGCTTTAATGAAATAAGGGACATCTTACCCAAAAAAATGCACCAGCAAAAACAAAAATGAAAATTGTAGCCCTTTGGGTGTTTATATATTGACATATACTGGACTTTTCTTAACAGAAAGAACACATGGAAACTTGACATATACTGACATATACATGAAAACAGTCCAGTATATTGACATATACTGGACTGTTTCCAGCATAGTAATTGAAATGAAATAGGCCAAAATTGTACACGTCTTATTATTGTACCTGCCACATGCTCATAATCTTCTTGATGGTTGTTTGTTGGTTCACTGTTTGTTGGCGAGGTGCCACCTGCAATAGTGGCTGCCCAACTTCGTGGTGGCTCAGGCATGGTGGCATTGACCTCTTGATGCTCATCTTGACGCTCCTCATCAGGGTTTGGCATAGCTCCTGCATTTCTTTGTGCCCCATGTCTACTAATTGCCATTATGCCTATGTAGTATTACAATCAAAGGTATATTTCACCGGTTAACAGGCAACAAAATAGAATATACAGAGAAAGACTACTTTGTTTCACATCGTAAACATGGTATAAGAAAGTAGCATAGAAACTAAAGAAGATGAAAGCAAATCTTTAAACTTCACATGAGGTTACATTGCAAACACGGTATAAGAAAGTAGCATAGCAAGTAAAAAAGATGAAAGCAAATAACCAAAATCATTAACAGAGTATCCAAAAAAAGAAAAAGAAATCTACTCGAAATTCTAAGGTCGTTCAACATTTATCAACTGAGCATCCATTATCGTACTTTTCTCCTCTTTCTCCTTTGCCTAGGATCATTGGTGAGTGTGGGGTCAACTTCAGTTCCAACTATGTGGATGCACCATTGTCATATTCCTCGAATGAGATAATTTGACAATTTTCATATTTCAGTTTTTTCACGGGGTTTATTTGAACTAAGAGTTCACATTTTTTACGGTTTTGCTGTAAATTGAGTGAAGGCTTGATGACAATATGGGCGGTGACGCCAGTTGCTCGTATGCACTGCGAGATACCTTGCTCTTGTGGTGATGTTGACTCTTCTTGTTTTCTTTCATGTCATCCTCCACTCTTCTGAGGTCTCCTTGAACTTAATAAAACGATCGACGTGCAACCGTTGCCGGAGTTTCAAGATAGACTTCAAGTGTCATGTTTGCAAGGAATCTCGCTGCCTTCCCCTTTGTTCCCTCAGCTTATAACCAATTGATGCAGTTTGAGTTTTGTTTCCCGATATGCAAAATTGGATTTTTTTTTGGCATACTTGACATGTTCCTTGGACCGGAGAACGTTGAGGTGGGTTAATTGGCAAAGCAGTTGGGATGGGTTCGATCCGAGGCCTGCTTCCTTTTTTTGTTTTTGTTTACAATCCTTGACTGATTCTTAATCATATTATACTCGCTCAGTTCATTCTCTTGACTGATTCTTTGAATCCAGATAATCTCCCATTTACTAATATGCAAAACTTAATTTTAAGCGGCTGAAATTTTATCCCTAAAAATCTTTTTTTCAGAAATTTATTTATTTTCACTGAATTATACATTTGTGCATGTGTTTTACAGTTTTTTTATTGCCAAAACTAAATTTTTTTTTTATTGTGGTTGGTGGCGGCATGGTGACGGTTGCATAAGGAGATGGTTTTGAAGAATGTGGATGTGGTGGTGGCATCAATGGTGTGGTGGAGGTAGCAGTGTCCTTGTGGTGGGATGTTGTTAGTGGTGGCGACGGTGGTGTGGTAGTGGTACTAGTTACGACTAGGTTGTGATAACTGTGGTGGTGGTTACAAAAGGCACACAGTGTTAATGGCGAAAGTTCTAGTTCGGTGGTAGTTCTACTCTCGTAATTGGTAGGTCTTTGTATATGTTCTACATTCTTCACCAGCAAGTGTGGTGGAAGTGGTATTGCTAACAAATTGATTGTTGATTGTGATGGCATTGGTTTTGTTCAATAACTTATGACCATCATACTTACAATTAAGTAATATATATTAAATAAGTTCATCCCAGTTTAAATTTTTTTGTCAGGAGTTAACTTAAAAGAAATTAAGTTTAAGTGCTTAATTACGTTATTAAACACACCCTTTCATAGTAACCAAACTGGTGTATACAGCACAATATTCGCGATTTAATTGAGATAAATGCATAAAACAATTAAAACTTCAACATATTGGGAATTTTTTTATCGATACGTGATATTATCGCATTTCACAAATTTAACGCAAGTTCCAATGATATTTTGACTAATGTTTTTTAAAAGGGTTTAATTTAGAAAGACTCAAATTGTGGTAGGCTGATTCCGAAGATAATGCATCAATAAATGGTGTTGCAATTTGGGCGTGCTGGGCGGCTCCAAGGGCCAGATCTTGCCCATGCTCATCCCGTTTACGAGCCGAATAATATCTATCCACACTCAGCTCATGAAAATTTTGGTGAGCACGGGTTGCATACAGGATGTTGACGTTCCTCGTGTTTACAAATTAGTTTTTATTTACTTATTATCTAAGCATATATTAGTTACCATCAAAGTCTATTGATTAGTGATGAGTTTTTGTTTATGTCTCTACTAATTAGTCATCACGTTGAAGAAAGTCTCAAATGGATTTAAAATTGAGAATAGAAACAAAGTCTTATGACAGAAGAAAGTAAAAAGAAAAAGATAAAAGTCTCGAATAAATATTTTTAAGAAGTCTAATTACAGAATAAGAAACAAAGCAGAAAGAAAAATGTCTTCAAAGGTCTTCAAACACATGATTTGAGAATTTTAAAGACTAAAGGACAAAATTGCATATCTTGTACACATAAAATTTATTCTAATTTACATTATAAAAAGTTTGGACGTGCTGGATTTTCTACAGGCTTTCAAAAGCCTTGGCCCATGCTGGTCCATATTTTGGCTAGCTCAAAATTTTATGCCCACGTGCACTACCGTCGTTATAAAAGTAAGCTATGCCTTGATATTTATAGGCTGGCACGTATTGTCTAGACTAAGTTGCATCCTTAATCACTAGGGCAACCATGTATATACTAGTTTTGATAATGTGCTTTGCACACGAGTACTAAAGGTATATATACGACACATCCGTAGTAAGTAAGAGGTTAAAAGTAGCTCTGAAGAGAATAAAAATCAGTTAAATATACCTTAATAACTTGAGCTATATAAAACAAAACGTAAAGAATATAGAAAAGTTAAAACACATCCTTAGCCAAAGTCTCGGTTAGAAAATTTGTACTGTGAACATACTTATAAGCTGCAAAAAAGACGGCATTTATGGACGGACACCAGTACGCAGTTGCATTTTGGTATAGCGGTTGCATTGGACATAGTCTCCCGTTCAGTTGCAAAAGTTAGGCAAAAATGACAGCAGTAGTTAAGTGGTCATTAACTAAAACTAATAAAAGTAGCAATTAACTTCATGATTATACGCCTTAGAACTTATAGAATCGCAATTAGGAGAAGAGCCGGTATGTAGGCGAGTGTGTATTATAAGGATATGTATGGAGAGAGCAGTATGTATGAATCTCTTGAATGTAATATCGCTCATGCAAAAAGTTAGAACTCACTCAGATACAAATCCCTTGAATGCAATGCAATATAGCTCATGTGATAAAGGTTAGAACTTGCTCGTAGAGAATTACTTTGAACTCATGATTGCTCATGTGACAAATGTACACAACATGTTCATAAATCTCAATAACGATAAACAAAGTCACAAATAAAATAGTTTTGTATAGTGAATGCAGATGTGAGAAAAGAAACACAACAAAAATTAGGAAAATTGACTTCAATACATGTTTTTCTACCAATAATAAAGCATTACAGAATTGTGAGCGTGTACACCCTGTGTGGTAAGATGGTGCATGGGTAAACTTGCTTTGAGAAGACCCAAGAAGTAAGGTTATAAATAGGAGGAAGATAACCGAAATGAACATGAATCTTTGAGATATTAGATTGAAACAACTAATTTAGCTTAACTTCCGGACAAATCAAGAGGAGATTATTTGTTGATACGATCTATCAATATGTCCAACTCTTCTAGAATTAAGGGACAGATTAAAAGTGAAAAATCCATCTTTGTGCTAAAATGTTGGATTTTAAATGTGTGAGAGAGAAAGAAGGAAGAGAAACTAAAACATAATTGATGAAATAAAAAATATTTAAAATTCACGTGGCAAAAGAAGAGAATGTTCGACGTGGCCACTTTCTCTCAGTTTTGACTTTCATGAATATATACTTAGATTAGATTTATACACACACATAAACGAGCAATTCTTTCTTCCTGGCAAATAATATCCTACTTCTAAAAGTGAGGTGAAGTATATACACTCACTATACTTGATTCAAATTTAAACATTGTTGTGTAAATTTGTTTCACAACAATCACACAATCAAATTGTGGTCTTTAATATCTAAATATTTCACGAAACCTTTGACTAATTTGGCCATAGTATAGAGATTTCTTTGACCCGTTGCGAAAGGTCCTCATAGTGGAGCACTACGAGCGGAACCTCTCGGAATGCTACACGCTCTGAGAGTTGATCGAAACATGTTCCACGTCACGTCCAAAGTGAGGCGAGCATGATATGTTAAAAAGATGGATCAATGCCGAGTGTCTGGCAGTATATGAACATTCATGACGCTACTTGCGCAACATGTCACCTTTTCTAATTGTGCGAGATATCATCCATTTTGTTTTCCTGTCTTTCTCTTTTTTTTATCCCAACTTACTAACACTTTAATATGATTCATTATTAAAAAAATCGTAGGTCTAATTCCAATTTAGAAAAGTAATTATGCACCTTCTAAAATCTACCTTATCAATGTACTCATATATTAGGCCTTAATTTTAATTTTTAACACTACAAAAGTGCTTTGAAAATAACATTATAAAATCTTCAAAGGTAAAATACTAAAATCATCGCCTACTTATTAACTCTTTACTATGATTTATTATTAAAAAATTGTTGTTATAACTGTCCCATATTTGTAAATATTATAAAACGAGAAAATCAATTGTACAACTTTTAAAACTTTATGCTATAAACATATATATCTACGTTATTAGGGTTTGATTTTGACTATGAACACTTCAAAATTACTTTAAAAAAATTAAATAAAATTACGAGAATCATGTATGGAACTAAAGATTACACTCACAAATTAAAAGTTTTTTTTTTCGTTTTATGAAAGCAATATACAAACCAAAAATACTTATTTTTTTAAAAATACATCAAAATATCAAATAGATGTTTATTTAAGAAGTTAATTTACTAAATAGCTCAAACTTAATAAAATCATATACATTTAACAAATGCAAAGAAAAAGAATAACACCTTATTTCACTTAATGTTCAAAAAAAAACTTTAAATGCCAAAATAGAAATTCACTTTTACAAATTAATTTTTACTTAGATTACCTCAATCTCTCGATCTGAAATCATATACTCCTTTTAAATGCAAAAAACAAATAAAGAACATTAAATATAAGTATCAAGTCATAAGCATTGTGTATCATCTATAAAATAATTGATAAGATTTAATTAGATTACTTGCACTTTCAAAAAACTCTAACCAATAAATAATTTAAAAATATGAGAGACAAAAGTACTAATTTATTGGAATTTAATTATTACTTTTAGCACCTAAAACATGAGAGCCAAATTATATATTGAAATAAATGTTGAAGCATACTAGGAGTTAATAAAATTTTCTAGCACTTAAGCCAACTTTGAATATGAAAAATATTTGTAATCATTAAAAGGAGTGTTATAGCTCATAAGGATGTAAAATTACTTTATAGTCTTAATCAATAAATAAAATTACTAGAATTTAGGCATTACTATAATCACATGAACATATTATAAAATTAGAACTCAATCAAAAATCTACAAAGTACAAAGATAAAGCAAGTGAACATATAAAAGAATCTTTTAACTTTACACAACTGTAGCCCCTTCTATCACAGTCTATACAATAAATTAGACGTAAACAAAAAAATATTTCCTTTTGACATATATTTTACTCAATCACATAATAATATAATAATTTCTAAGAAAACGTATGATCGTTCTTTTAATATTTTCTTTCACTATCATGTGTAATCGTATGGTATTTCGTACGCAAAGGTGATAAAGGTGGAATCAGTCCAATATTTACTATTTTAGAACATTTTTAGTTTTATGCTTTTTTTAGTTTCTCTTGATTATGATAATACTTATATGTGAAAGGCATGAATGCAACATATTTTGAATTTGATGATTCGCTTCACTCAAATACAATAAAGATTAATTCAGAACCATTGACATAACGCCTAAATACACAATGTTAACTCTTCAAAAATATATTGACACTCAAACGTACGGATACATAAGTCATTAAATATAACGGACTCAGGCCTTACCCGGGTTACTGGACTAGTATATATATATATACATATATATATATATATATATATAGGGTTAATTACAAAACTGTCCCCTGAGGTTTACACGTTTTTGTACTTTACTCCCCGTATTTACAACTTTTGCAATAGTGTCCTCCAAGGTTGACAAAACCATTGCAAACAGCTCCAAAATTGGACGTCCGTTCAAATTCGGATGTTAAATCTGCATGTGCACAGCACATGCCATTTTGGCATGGGCAAATCGGTCAATTCCTTTTCCAAAGCCCTCTGAAAACCCTAAACCCCATTACCCTCCAATCTCTCTTCTCTCTCTTCCTCTCCGCAGCTGTCTAACAATGTCTTTAACGAGAAACTCGTGTTTCATGTAAATAACGTCACATATCTCCCTTACAGAACCATAGAAATCAACATCTCTAACGTGAAGGAGTCAAACAATGGCCGGAATTTCCTGGGGACGGTTTTGCTTATGGTGGTGAATATAGAAAGAAGGTTGGATGACAAGTAGGTGGCTTGAAGATGGCATAATCTTGACACTCATTTCAGCAACCCAAACACTACAAGAAAAGAAGGATTTAACGACGGATTTTTAGCGACGGCATTTATTCCGTCGCTAAAAGCCATTTCAGCGACGGAATAAACCGTCATTCCGTCGCTAAACGTACCGTCGGTAAATATTTTATAGGTTTTTTTTTTTATTTTCGATGATTTTCAAAAACATATAGGCGACAAAATAATGCCGTCGGTAAAAATACCCGTCGGTGAAAGCAGAGGTTTCCTGACGGATTTTTACCGACGGGTGTGTTCCGTCGGTAAAGGTCTAAAAACACAGATCCCCTTCTGCATTTCTTTCTCCCGTTTCTTTCTCTCTCTCTCTCTCTCTCTCTATTAACTCTCATCGGCGATATTTCCTTCGACGCCACCTCCGTCGCCATCCCCGGCGATATTTCCTTCGACGCCACCTCCGTCGCCATCCCCGGCAACCCACCCCCAGACGGAATATAGCCTGCCACCGCCACCGTCGCCGCCAGTGCTGCCGATCTTCAAAACCGAAGAACCGCCGCCGCCACTGCCGTCGATCTCTCTTGCGGTCTCTTGATTTTCAGGTAGGTTTTGCACCAGTTTTTCATATCCATTTGCCTTTCACGAATTTACTTGTAATGTGTATGCTTGTTTAAACGAATTTACTTGTAATGTGTAATTTGCGGAGGCCACTCGGGATTTTATTGTTCTCCTTAGTCTTAAATAGACATTTGCTTTTTACGAATTTGCTTCTTCCCCTTCGTCTGAAATAGACATTCTAGATTTTCACATCGAAACATTTCTAAAGCTAGTAGACATGTCAACCTTTGGAAAACATTCGCCGTCAGAAATCTCTCTTGTGTTGTTAGACCCAAGCATCTGAGGCTGATTAGGTCTCCAAAATCCCTAGGCAACTCTTTTAGCTCCCAGCATCCCTCTAATTGTAGTGTTTGCAAACTCTGCAATTTGCAAAGGGATGTAGGAAGCGATTTGAGATTTCCATTCCAACTTATGTCCAGGTATTTCAGATGCTTCAAACCCCCAATGGATCGTGGTAGGGTCTCGAATATGGAGTTCCTTAAATCTAGAATCCGCAAGCACTGAAATCTTGAAACGCACGTATCAACAAATGATTGGCTGCAACCCTGTGTAACGTCCCCTTCAACTGTAACGTCCTCTTCAACTCTAATCGTTCGCAAATTCTTTAGTTGAAGAAGAGAACTTGGAAAACCATTCCTTAACAGATCTCCGTTACTAAAATACACGTGCTGAACTCGTAAACCCTAAACCCTAAACCCTAAACCCTAAACCCCAATTGAATCGAACCCTAAATTAAACTAATTGAACCCCTAATTAAACCCTAAATTGATTGCCCCAATCTAACCGAACCCTAATTGAACCCTAAATTGAATGCCCTAATCCAACCGAACCCTAAATTGAACTAATTGAACCCTAAATTGAATGCCTCAAATCAACCGAACCCTAAATTGAATCAATAGAACCCCCTAATTGAACCCTAAATTGAAGTAATTTAACCCTAAATTGAATGCCCTAATTGAATCGAATCCTAAATTAAACTAATTGAACCCCTAATTAAACCCTAAATTGATTGCCCTAATCTAACCGAACCCCAAATTGAATACCCTAATCCAACCGAACCCTAAATTGAACTAAATGAACCCTAAATTTAATGCCTCAAATCAACTGAACCCTAAATTGAATCAATAGAACCCCCTAATTGAACCCTAAATTGAAGTAATTGAACCCTAAATTGAATGCCCTAATTGAATCGAATCCTAAATTAAACTAATTGAACCCCTAATTAAACCCTAAATTGATTGCCCCAATCTAACCGAACCCTAATTGAACCCCAAATTGAATGCCCTAATCCAACCGAACCCTAAATTGAACTAATTAAACCCTAAATTGAATGCCTCAAATCAACCGAACCCTAAATTGAATCAATAGAACCCCCTAATTGAACCCTAAATTGAAGTAATTGAACCCTAAATTGAATGCCCTAATTGAATCGAATCATAAATTAAACAAATTGAACCCCTAATTAAACCCTAAATTGATTGCCCCAATCTAACCGAACCCTAATTGAACCCCAAATTGAATGCCCTAATCCAACCGAACCCTAAATTGAACTAATTGAACCCTAAATTTAATGCCTCAAATCAACTGAACCCTAAATTGAATCAATAGAACCCCCTAATTGAACCGAACCCTAAATTGAACTAATTGAATCCTAAATTTAATGCCTCAAATCAACTGAACCCTAAATTGAATCAATAGAACCCCCTAATTGAACCCTAAATTGAAGTAATTGAACCCTAAATTGAATGCCCTAATCGAACCGAACCCTAAATGAAACTAATTGAACCCTAAATTGAATGCCCTAATACAATCGAACCCTAAATTGAAATAATTCAAGCGCATCGAATATGTGAATTTTGAACATTTTTTCCCCATTTGAACATTGATCATTTGTTTGATAATTTTATGTTGTTAATTATGCGTTTTAGAATTGTGATTATTGATCGATGATTTTAGGTTATTAGCTGTGCATTTGAAGTAATTGCGATTATTAATTGATGATTTTAGGTTGTTAATTGATGATTTTAGATTGTTAATTGTGCATTGAGCATTTGAGATATTG
The DNA here is from genome assembly GCA_033065855.1 of Escallonia rubra. NCBI lineage: Eukaryota > Viridiplantae > Streptophyta > Magnoliopsida > Escalloniales > Escalloniaceae > Escallonia > Escallonia rubra. Next base: position 52,154 of record JAVXUO010003029.1, on the reverse strand, counting down.
AGATTATTGACGGAGGATGGGACCCAATTGGATTGAATGTGTGATTTTTGTTAATTTTTATTGCATTGAGCATTTGAGAATTGAGAATTGAGATTGTTGACGGAGGATGGGACCCAATTGGATTGAGATACCTGTTAGTTAGCGCAGACTGGTGTTTATTGATGTGTTTTTGCACATCTGCTCATATATATATATATATATATATATATATATATATATATATATATATATATGTATCTATATATATACATATAGGGTCGTGATCCACTGCCAGCGCTGGCAGGCTTGCCAGCGCTACATTATCGTCCGCTACATAATGTAGCGGACGATAGTTGCCGTCCGCGACATTATGTAGCGGACGACAAATCAGCGCTGGCAAGCCTGCCAGCGCTAGCAAGGGATCAGCTCCCTATATATATATATATATATATATATATATATATATATATATATATATATATATATATATATATAGTGCCGATGATGATTTATGCCTAAATTATTGTTTTTCACGTGTTAATGTCTTTGTATATAATATATATGAAGTCAGATATGGATAGGATACGGGCTATTCGTGGCCGGGCTGGACGCCGAGCTGCTTCCTCCCCGTTTAGTCCCTCCTCGTCATTGTCTACTGATGACGAGGCACAGAGTGATCGCGAACAGCCATCGGGGGCCCAGCCCCAGCCGAGCTGGTACGGTGAAGTATTTTTTTCAGCGTTAGTAAATGTTAAATTACAGTTTGCTTTATGTTGTTAATTTGTGTTATTGAATGCATTACAGGAGGGGTTCACGTTTGACACGCCTGAGCAGCAGGTACTGGGGCAGCAGGCTTTCTTTGCCTACATCGATAAGAATTACCGACAATGGCTCCACGATGCACGAGACCGGGCGAAGAAGGCGCTGCCCGCGGGTGCCCCGATGACGGACATGACGAAATATCCCCCACATTGGATATCTCACCGTGTATGGGGGGAGATGATAGATCGGTGGGCTGCGGATCCAGGTTGGGACGCCAAGAGTAAGAGCGGGGCTGAGAACAGACAGAACAGAGATCCGACGCACACGGGGGGGTCGGTGCCACACGACATCGTCTGACACATGAACGCGGTCGAGCACCCGGATCTAGAGGAGGATGAGGTCATAGCTCTGACCTATACTCAGACGCACGTGCGGAAGAAGGACAAGGACGAGACGCACCAGGCGGGCGACTATATTTCAGATATTGCCCGGCGGATCGATGTGAGTCAATTTACTTAAGTTAATGTTTTTTCTTTCTATCCTCAATGTCTGTTTCGTTAATTAATGCCCTAACATATCGTTAAACCACTATTTTTGCAGGCCTCGTATGAACAGCTAAGGGGGTCCGAGCAGCAGTCCGGACAGCCATCAGCGTCCACTAGTACGGCTGCGAGTACTGGGGGGTTGAAGCGATGGCTGGATACGCCGGAGGTCGTGAATCGGCCGAAAGGCCGCATACGCGGCCTGCCTAGCACGACTCCTCATGCCGTGATAGGAGCGTCCTCACCCCCTGCTGCCCCTCCACAGACACCGGCTCCTCGGCCTCAGTTGGACGACGAGGAGATCCAGCGCATTGCTACAGTGGTGTGCCGGATGATGAGGGAGCAGGGCACTGCTGGACCAGCCGCCCCGGCCCCGGTTCAGCAGGATCCAAATCCGGGACTCGGGAACCCCTGATGAGCCCCTTCCCGTGCCCGTTCCTAGCTCCCCCCCCCCCCCCCGCGCCCGGCTTGTACTCTTCTCCCCTCTCCTAACCGGCTATCTCCGGTTCCCGGCTTGCACATGTATGAGTTTCTTTTATAATAAATATTTTTTATAATTGATTATATATATATATATTTCTTTCTGTATTTCGCTTATTGCGCGTTGTTGTTGAGAATTGAAAATTGTATTTCTGTACAGGTTTAGGTAATTGAAAAATAAAAAAAAAATTTAAAAATTGACTTTTGGCGACGGATTTATTCCGTCGCTAAAGTATTCATTTCAATCAGTTATTTAGCGACGGAATATTCCGTCGCTAAATATTTAATACGTAGCTAATTGGACAAAAAAGAAAATAAATTAAAAATCTAATAATAGAATTAGCGACGGAATATCCGTCGCTAATGAAAAATAAATCCGTCGGTAAAATTCACATATTTAGCGGCGGATTTAAATATTCCGTCGCTAAACTATTAGTGACGGGCTTTTATACGAGGGATTTTTAGCGACGGTGAATTCGTCGCTAATTCTTTTAGCGACGGATTTTGGGTTTTTAGCGACGGATTTCCCCGTCGCTAAAAGCCTGTTTTCTTGTAGTGAAATGAGTCGAGATCGATAGTGAGATTTGCATTTCGGATTCATCTTCGGTAGTACTGTGACACTGCAGTGTGGCGCCGTGGTGCTCCACGTCTGGTGCGACCGGAATTATGGCTGGCCGATGATAAGTCTCGTGTGGTGGTGGTAGCGACGCGTTGGCTGCGATGTGGCGGTTGTGGAGTCTTGGTGAAGGGGCAGCTGTAGTTGCTCGCCGGTGATGGCGCTGCCGTGATATGGAAGAGGCGTTGACCGGCGATGGGGCTGCCAACCAGAGTTTCCCACCAGAGACTGAATGGTGGCCGGCGACAGTGATCGCACGGTGACTTGGCGGTGGCAGCGGCATCTCGGCTACAGCACGGTGGTCACGGGGATGTTGTGTTGTGGTGTACGATGTAGGCGGTGCCGGAGTTCATTGCCAGTGAGGAATGTGGTCAGCAATGGGGACGCCGGAGATGGGAATGGCGCTGCCCGATTAAGGCCTGTTGCCTGCGGAGAGGAGAGAGAGAAGAGAGATAAGAGGGTAATGGGGTTTAGTGTTATCAGAGGGCTTTGGTAAGGGAATTGACCGATTTTCCCCTGCCAAAATGGCATGTGCTGTGCACATGCGGACTTAACGTCCGAATTTCAACAGCCATCCAATTTCGGAGCCGTTTGCAATGGTTTTGTCAACCTCGAGGGACACTATTGCGAAAGTTGTAAAAACGGGGAGCAAAGTGCAAAAACGTGTAAACCTGAGGGGACAGTTTTTTAATTAACCCATATATATAGGGAAAAGCGAATATAAGGCTAGCCTCACGCAACTTGTGTAAGGCTTGCGACTAAAACGAAATAGTTTTGCAAAAAAAAAAAAAAATCTAACTCTTCTTTTTCTGTTTTCTTCCTCCTCCCTAATAATTCTTTTTCTCTCTCTCCCCTACACATATCAGATCTTTGTCGCAGCACTAGTCAGCCTGTGTTGCCGGCGACCTTCTATTTCTACCGCTGATAACACATTCAACCATCAAGGCCACCCATTTTCCTCCACCAGTCTGCCATAATTAGTTTGAAAGAAGAATCCCAATCCGAAGATCCCTAATTTGAGAAATTCAGTGAAGACTATAATCTACTAAAATTCAATTCAAAATTAAAAAATTAGCTTTTCAATTTTTAAAATACAAGATTGTGACGGTGATTGGTCACTGCGGCTTGTGACAGTGGTCGGATTTTGATGGTGTGATGGTGGCTGCGGTGACTTATGATGATGGCCGAATTTTGACGAACAGTCGCAAAGCTCGTAAGGTAATGGACGTTGGAGACCATTTACGACAGGAATGGTTGTTTACGGCGGCCGGCAATGGAAGGCTGGTGGTCTAAGGCAACGGGCAATGGAAGATGGGTGGTCTACGGTAGCTTATGACGATGGAAGTTGTGTTAGTCGTCTATGGGGTTGGTGGTGTACACTCTTGTGGCAGGAAGATGTGTGATTTATGGCAGGCACAGTGGGTGTGATGGTGGCCTTGGGTTGCTACGGCCAGCTTGCATGCGACTGAGAGGCAGGGAGGAGAGGAAAACAAAGGGAAGGGGAAGGGAGGGAGAGAGAGAGAGCGAGAGAAAAAAAAATTGCTTATGTTTATTTGATCAAAATTACGTCGTTTTAGTCGCTAGCCTCACGCAAGTTGCGTAAGGCTAGCCTTCTATTCGTCTTTCCCGCATATATATATATATATATATATATATATATATATATGGGAGCCGATCCATACTCACCGATGGAGAAATAGTTATTTCTCCACCATAAATCTAGCCGTCCACGTGTACTCGTGGATGACCCAGATATATATATATATTTTTTAAAGTTGCAACCGCCACCCTTTCAAGCGGTTGGAAAAATTGACAAAAATGCCCCGAAAAGCTGAAAAAATCCCAACCGCAAGAAAGACTAGCGGTTGGGGGCCCACGAATTTCCTCCCAACCGCTACACTTTGTAGCGGTTGGGCAAAGTATAGCAATTGGGAGCACACCCCACCGCTACACTTTGTAGCGATTGGCATCATTGCAATATATTTTTTTTAAGACTTCTTTCGTGACACCAAAGCAATGGCCCCACCACGAGCCCAACCGTTACTAAGTGTAGCGGTTGGCATCATTCCTCTCTTCTTCTTTTTTGCATTGTTTCGTGACACGTGACACAAGGACATGGGCCCCTACCACTCACTCCCCAACTGCTACTAAGTGTAGCGGTTGGCATCATTCCTCTTTTTTTTTAATGCAGTTGTTTCGTGTGATACAAAGACATGGCCCCACCACACACTACCCAACCGCTACTAAGTGTAGTGGTTGGCATCATCCAAATTTTTTTTTGTGCAATTGTTTCGTGTGACACAAGGATATGAACCCTAAAAATTATTTCCCCACCTACCGTAAATAAACCCCCAACTACCCCATAAATGCATTTAAAAACCCTAATAAAACCCCCAACTGCCCCTACTTACCCCCAGCTGCTGCAATTAATGCCCCAACCGCTACAAAGAGTAGTGGTTGTGGGGTTTCCCTTTAACTTCACGAGCAGTCTTTTTCTTTCTGGCTATATATCTCTGTTTCTTTTTCTTCCCCACTTACTCACTATCGAACCCTAACCATTTTTCATCCTCTATAACCCCTAAACTCCTATTTTTCACCAAACAAACACTCAAAAATTCTTCCAACATCACAGACTTTTAGTGTTTGCTTGCACTATCTTGAAATTAGTTTATCCAACTTTAGTGATATTATCAAAAAAAAAAGTTAATATTGGAGCAATTATCTTGAAGGAGGGGGTAATTGAAAGCAACAATACTACATTGTAAGTTTTGCCTTTTCCATTTCATTTCATTCCATTTTATTTCTGTTTTTTTACAAAAAAAATCATTTAATTCTATGACTTGTTGAGAATGATATAATTTTTGTTTTTAGATTTTAATATAAATATGGATGCAACTGGAGGAAATAATTTTTATGAAGATTTTGATCCACCTTACAAAGGTCAAGTTTTTCAAACACTGGACGAAGTTAAAGCATACTATAGAGCATATTCGAAAATGATAGGTTTCGGTGTTAGAATTAAGACGACTAGAAAACGGGCGAATACAGACCAAATTTGTTCCCGACTATTTGAGTATCATAGAGGAGCACTGCATGTACCCCCGGTTGTTCGGATCAAGACAAAGAAAAAGGGACACATTTTTGAGTACCGACTGCAAGGCCCATGTGTATGCAGCACACCGAAAAAATGAAAACCATTGGGTTGTGACGGGAGTGGAGTTGAGCCATAATCATCAATTGATGACCCCTAGTAAGATTGGTCAAATTCATCGGCACTGACAAATAAGCGTGGCACACAGACAATTGATATTTACAATGGCCGATGCTAAAATCCCACCTTCTAGAATGATGGGGGTTTTCTCAAGCCAGGCTGGGGGGATTGACAAGTTGAGCTTCAACAAAATAGACCTTTGAAATGAACTTTGTGCTCAGAGCAGAGAGTCTTTCAGTAAGAGTGATTCTTAAGCTACATTTGATATCTTCAAGCGCCTTCAGAGAGAGAATTCTGGCTTTTTCTATAGTCTCCATATGGATGATGAGAACGACATTAGTACTATATTTTGGGTGGATGCCCGGTCTAGAGCTGCTTACCAAAATTTTGGCGATGTTGTGACGTTTCACACCACATACCGCACAAATAAGTATTCTATGCCTTTTGCTCCATTTACCGGGGTGAACCACTACTATCAATCAATTTTGTTTGACTTTGCGCTGCTTAAGGATGAGACAGAGGAGTCATTTACGTGGTTATTTGAAACGTGGCTTGAAGCAATGTATCATATTCCTCCAAAAACCATCATCACCGACCAAGACTTGGCAATGAAAAATGCAATCGCTAAGGTCCTTCCAGATACTCATCATGGCCTATGCACATGGCACATAAGCAACAAATATCCCGAACGGCTTCATAATGTATATGCAAACCATCCGACATTCAATAGTGACTTTAATACATGTGTGAAGAAATCGTTGACGGTCGACGTGTTCAAAGAGAGGTGGGCCAAGCTAATGGATGACTACTCTTTGCACGGTCATGAATGGTTGAAACCGTTGAATGAGATCAAGACACAATGGGTCGGTGCCTACACCAAAAAGTTTTTTGCAGCCGGAATGACTACGACCTCGAGAAGCGAAGATATGAATGCATTCTTTGATCGGTACGTAGGCCATTCTTCAAGTATAAAGGAGTTTGTACTAGAGATGCATAAAGCCCTTAACAAGATATTTTTTCCTTAAGAAAGAAGCCGACGCGGCTACAGTTTATAGAGATCTCAAGGTTTATGCTTTGACAAATGTGACATATTTTGCCAATCTGTGCTCTTCGTCAGCTCCGAAGATCATAAGACATTTTACCGTAGCAGTTTGTATGGACACCGGGTTTGTTAATTGTAACTGTCAACTGTTTGAGCATAAAGGTATATTCTGTCGACACGCTTTGAGGTTTTTTAGCGCTAAGAATGCTCGTGAAATTCTGATCGAGTATATCTTAGATCGGTGGACGAATCAAGCCAATAGAGTACACTGTCACATTCCTTACGTGCCCAATATTTCAGTTGATTTCGAGCAATCTGAGACACTGCGATATAATCACATTTGTAACATCATGCACGGTTTATCATTGGATGCATCGTCAACATTTGATGGGTACAAGTATCAAGTTGAAGCAGCCGCACGGGATAAGGCTAACCTTGCACAGTTTAGGATGGCATTACCAGACAGACGGGACACTCCGACTATTCAGATGACTCCAGCCGGTAGATTCACTTGAGCTTCACAGCCAGTCATTGACAGAACTAGCCTGCAAGGTGAGGAGGATGATATTTTTTATCCAATTCTTTCTCAAACAAAAAGGCGAAAACAAGCAATACGTATGAAGAGTCCGATTGAAGAAGCAACGGGTCAAAAAAAATTGTGAAAGTGTGCGTTGTGTAATAAGATGACTGATCATGACAAGAGAAACCATTATAAAGTGCTAGGTATCGAACCTGGTATGGTCGATGAGGACGATGATGAGCAAGAGTGTTAGGATTAATGTTCAGTTGTTTAAATTGAACTTTTATAATGTTTACATTTGTGATTGGTTTGTGGAATCTTTAATTTGTGATTTGGTTTGTGGAATCTTGATATTTTTGGAAGGGCCTATTTGAGCACACTTTAGCATCCAATTCATAGCTTCCGAAACATTTTGTAATTATTTTTTCACTTTTTTTTTTGCTCATTGCACCTTAGGCACGCTAGTTAGGCCATTTCTATGAATTTCGGCGAAAATCGAGACAAATTATTTTTTTCGTTTTACTATGACAAGCCTATTCGCACACATTTTAGCGCCTAATTCATAACTTTCGAAAAATTTTATAATTTTTTTTTTCACTTTTTTTTTCTCATTGCAACTTAGGCACGCTAGTTAGCCTAATTCTATGAATTTCGGCGAAAATCGAGACAAATTATTTTTTTCATTTTCCTACAACGCGCCTATTCGCGCACACTTTACCACTCAATTCATAACTTCCGAACAAATTTGTAATTTTTTGTTCCACTTTTTTGTTTGCTCATTGCACTTTAGGCACACTAGTTAGCCCATTTCTATGAATTTCAGCGAAATTCGAGACAAATAATTGTTTTGGTTTTCCTATTTTGCCTATTCGCGCACACTTTAGCGCCCAATTCTTAGCTTGCGAAAAATATTCTAATTTGTTTTCACTTTTTTTTTGCTCATTGCACTTTAGGCACGCTAGTTAGCCAATTTCTATGAATTTCGGTTAAAATTGAGACAAATTATTTTTTGAATTTTCCTATGACGTGCCTATTCGCGCATACTTTAACGCCTAATTCATAGCTTCCGAAATATTTTGTAATTTATTTTTTACTTTTTTTTGCTCGTTGCACATATGCATGCTAGTTAGCCCATTTCTATGAATTTCAGCAAAAATCGAGACAAATTATTTTTTTGGTTTTCCTATGAAGGGCCTATTCGCGCACACTTTAGCGCTCAATTCATAACTTCCGAAAAATTTTGTAATTTTTTTGTCACTTTTTTTTTTTGCTAATTGCACCTTAGGCACACCAGTTAGCCCATTGTCCAAATTCAAACAATAGTAATAATAAGGCTAATTCAATTTCAAACATGAATATCCAAAATCCTCCCTTAGTAATAATAGTCCATACGAACGTCTATTACATCTCAGGATAATAGTAAGGAAGGCGTCTAGCTTCACCCTTTTTCAGCTCCCATGTTATCTTATATCTAAACGTCAAGGCATCCGTTCGAGACCACGACGTAGATTCAAGCACATCCGAGCGAGCTATGTAGTCCATGTACTTGAGGACGTAAATCCCACAATCATGACTGTTATGTTGCTTTGGTCGGTTCTGTATCATCACGACCGTCCAAGGCTCTATCATTTTTTGCTCGTGATGACTTCCCCCTTAAAATGTCGGCACGCTAGCGGAATGATAGTAGTCTGCATCCAACAATAAAAAAGGTTATCAAGCCTATGTAACAAGAAGAATAGACTATGTGCGAAGGTCAAGAAATATAAACTAACCACCGCATCGATGTACGTGGAGTACATTTGCGCCAGCTGCCGACTAGGTCCGTCCTCTCTTAGACTATCGTATATGTGGACCACTTTATTCTCTGGAAAGAGAACTAATAGGAAGAAGTGGTTTGCATGATGACCAGGTACCATGATTAGGTTCGCCTCATATGCGTGACATTGATAGTCCGCGTTTAAATAGGAAAGCATGTTTGCAGATGGTCGCCACGGGCCATTGATTATCCCTCGCCCCCTCCTCCATTCTATGAATTCCTTCATGTTGTTTACCATGATGGGGATAAGAAAAGAGGCATACATGTTGAGCTTCAAAGTTTCGCAGGGGTTATATTTTAGCTCTCTAACACGGAGCGAATCTATATAAGCGTCCAGGACCCAATTCGAAATATATGTTTCCGGCGCCAACAGTCTTAGATCAGAGTGACCTAGGAATCCCAAAACATGAAAGTTTGCTGCTGCGATTGGCTCAGGCCCAAAGTAGTGCCCGTCGATCCAATCTCATTTGGCCGGACTCAATGGCTTTGTCGGTTGTCTTTTATCCGACCGCATGCTTGGGCGCCCCTGGGGAGTTACTTAGGTCACCTGACTCGAGGCTGAAAGTCGTACGCGTCAGGAGACAAGCGATTAGACGGCTCAGGCCCGAAGTAGTGCTCGTCGATCCAATCTCATTTAGCCAAACTCAATGGCTTCGTCGGTTGTCTTTAATCTGACCGTATGCTTGGGCGCCCTTGGGGAGTTACTTGGGTCACCTAACTCTGAGGCTGAGAGTCGTACGCGTCAGGAGGCAAGCGATTAGACGGCTCTCCTTGGTAACCCCGGTACGCATTACTAAAGTTGTGAACTTCAGTCTTGTACCTCTCGTTGGACGTCCTGAGACTGTCAGGAGCATGCGCGATAAACCAGTCAAATCCTTCCAGCTGCTTGAACACCTCACTGCCCATGTCAACCTAAAAAACATGCATGGAAAATATGGCTAATCATTTCACGATCGGTCAATAAGACGCACAAGTATAAATAGAATCAGAATTAAATGACTTACAATATTCATCGCCCAGAACTGATCGATGAACTCACGTGGCACATACGATGTATTTTTTTACCTAGGAAAGGCGATTCACCCTCGTGTGCGTCATCTTCAGAAACCATTGTAGATACTCCTCAATACCGATGTCGTCGTTCTTCAGCAATACAAGGCTATCATACATTTCCTGCCAGGTATTTCACTGTTGTACCTCGTCGCTCAACAAATTCAAGGCATCAGGCACCTCAAAGTTTGGCCCTCAACCCTTCCTGTATGGCCGCATGTCTACAGCGGGTTTTGGTATCCCTTGTAGACAGCCAGCTTGCCTCATAGCTCGATTGGGCATGTAATATCCGCATTTTTTTTAATATTTCTTTTTAGAAGCGAAAATATATATAGGGATGTTAAAAAAAAAAAAAGTTAGGGGGTCCTTTTTGTAAATAGTTAAAGATTGGGAGTCCATTGTACAATTTTATAAAGCATAGTTTAAAGACCTTGTTATTAAATTGACACCTCCTACTAGCTTAGATGACTAAGCTAATTATATAGTTTTTATAATGGGAGGATAAGGCTTCGGGTGAAAGGAAGAAAAAGAAAAGAAAAACAAAGAGAAATAAACTAAACATGAAAAGAAATAGGGAAGCAAACAGAGGAAAAAAAAACAACAGAAGAAGAAGAAGCTCGGCTGTGAAGAACAAAAAAAAAATATCAGAGAAAAGAAGAAGTTCGGAGTGGTAATACTTTTAACCTAATTTTCGCATGTCCATGTATGATTCTAGGATTTAGTTTGTGTTATAGTGGTGCTACGTATTCTCTGTGAATATAGCATGTGGGTTGATAATGTGTATATATATGTATATATTCATGCGAGTAGCGTGAGTTTGCGTGTATAGGAGTGTGTATGTAGATGTAAGAGTGAGTGTTGTGTGCTACTGTGTGTAGTTGTGCGTTTCTGGGTTGGGGAGCTTCAGGACAGTGGCTTAATGGGGGGAAACTATGGTGTAATTGGGCTGTTGAACGGGTAAGGTAGAAGGTGCGTAGGGTGTGGGGGTATGCAGTGTATGCAGGGCGTGTTCAGTGTGTGTTGTGACAGTGTGAGTGCGTGAAATTGTGGAGGATGAATCTATAGTTATGTGCGTGTATATGTGCCTTCCATATGAGTATAATTGTGTTTACAGTGTGGGTGTGTGCGTGAGTGTATGTTCAGTGAGTGGGTATGGGTATAATCTGGGTATAGGAATGCAGTGGCGGAACCAGAATTTCATCCCGGGGGCTAAAAATATTTTATTTTAAGTATCAATCCATCAATTATCAATCAAATAATCTAGTTAATTACAAATATTTTATTCTTTTACTTTTTCAGTTATGTTTTATTATCGCGTTAACCTAATTAATTTAATTTCAACCCACCATTCAACTAAATCACATATCCGACATCTCACTCCAATTGAGTCATATCCTCCATCAACCATCTCAATTCTCAAATGCTCAATGCACAATTAACAACATATAATCAGCATGAAAATAATCTCAATTTTTAAATGCACAATTAACACAACCTAAATTTATCAATCAAATAATCAATGCTCAAATAGGATAAAAATCCAATTGGGTCCCATCCTCCATCAATAATCTCAAATCTTAGTGCTCAATGCACGATTAACATCCATAAAGCATCAATTAGTAATCTAAATTATCAAATACACAACTAACAACCTAAAATTATTAATCAAATAATCAATTCTCAATAGCAAAAGAAATTGTTCAAAATGCACACTGACCTCAGTCCTCAGAAATCAGAACGGCGTCGTTGTCGCAATGTCGTCGGTGACTGAAACTCAAAGTCAGATTTGCAATTTCACTATTTCAAGCGCCGTGACCGCCGAACGGCAGTGGCGGAACTTCCTCAGTTTGTCCGCCGGCTCGTAGACGGTAGATCTAAATTTTAAGCTAGATCCGCCAGATCTGATCTGGCCGGAGTCGCCGGATTTGGGTGGGGACTGGCCGGAGTTGGGGTACGGACCGCCAGACTGAGGAGGGCCTTCGTCGGCTTCGCGCTTCAGAATCGGGGTACGGCAACCAACTGATGAGCCCAGCCGATGACCGGTTGCCGTGGGACGGTGGGTGTTGCCGGCGTGCGGGCGGTGCGGCGAGCCGCGGTGGCTGAGAGAGCCGAGAGAGGAGGAGAGATGTCGGCGTCACGGCGTGAGAGCTTCACTTGACGCCACGGCGATCGCCGACCGGCGTAAGTGCGTTACCTTACGGCGATGAGCCGAGGCTACCGAGCCGATGACCGGTGGCCCGTGGCCTTTGTGTGGCCCGGACACCAGTTTGGAATTTTCGGATGAATATTCTTTAAAATAATTTTTAGGCCAGAAATGATATCGGGATGCTTAAAATAGCATTTTAAGATATTTTGAGATTTTTCCGGTGTCGGAAACCCCCAGGGGCATTTGGTAATTTGCTACCCCGAAGGGGTATTTTGGTAATTTGACCTAAGAAATGTATTTTTGCATAAATTTACATATGGGAAGCTTATTTCAGTGATTCTACTTATGGGAAGACCATTTTCATAATTTAAGTCTGAGAGGGGCATTTTGGTAATTTTACACCTTATGGGCGTTTCGGTAATTTTACATACACGGTGAGGAGAGGTTCATGTTAGGAGTATGCGTGAGTCTGCATTAAGTTATAATATTTTGCTATAGTCTGTGTTCTAATGGTTTGATTATTCCGTTTAGGTTAATGTGAAAGACTTCTGGTTAGATAGTTTAGCCGCGGACCCAGGTAAGGGATTCTATCTGAACCCTGGGTAAGGACTTTCGTCCGAACCCTCATTTTGATAACTCGTACTCATAAGTACTCCTTTGATATATTTATGACTAATGACGAACTCTGAATCATGTATTGATATTTGCATGTTATTGCCCAGAAAACCCCAACATTGAACCTGAATCGATTATTTGGAAATCATGTGATGCTCGTCTGTTATCGCAAATTTGACAATTGTTTGTATCCGTTCTTCCGAATTGTTGTGCTTAAATTTAATAATTATTCGCAATCGTTTTTGTTGTTTATTTGTGATCTTTATGCTTAAAATTCCGATTTATTCTGAAAATTCTGAATGCTGACTTATGTGATTATGATTATTGTTATTGGGACCTGAATTGATTTCGGAGATTTGAGCTTACGTTAACGCTCATTGATACTGCTGAATTTTCTGTGTTGACCTGGGTTTCTGTTCTGTTGGAGGGTGCAATACGGCTGGTATGAATCTTGCAGGAAAACCAGGCTAGTACCCAAGTGGAATAGTGTTTTGGTACATCCTGCATGTGTACACTACTAACTTTGTCTGAGTGGCATTGTAACCGCCCAGGGTCAACGTTGATTTTTGATTTTATTCGCGCCATATATACCATGATTTGTACTTGGTTAAAATCCCTTGATAAGTCATCATTGTATTTTGGAAAGTACTGTTTCAGATGATCCGCATGTGTTTTGAAATCTTTTGGAAAACCACCATTGTATTTAAAATGATGACTTTGGGAATGATTTTTCATTGATTGTTTTGGAATCCGTCGTGATTGTATTTGGTGATTTTGGCATTTTATTTATCATGAATTTTGATCGTTTTGGAAATCATTGAGTTTTTTACCGTTTGAAGTATTCTGAAAATTTTCGTCACTTAGATTCTTAGAATCATTTTGTAATTATTTTGTTGGTCCTTGTACGATCTTACTAAGCTCTTAAAAGCTCACCCATCATTTGATTCCTTTCTGCACGTGTTGATCAGAATAGATTGTTCGGGAATGGGTTAGAGACTGAGTGAGATTCCGATGAGCCCATCACCACGGTATAGTAAGATCCCTGCGTGGGTCGGTACTGTTATTTGATCTTAGAAAATTTGAATTGCGAAGAACCTAAGCTGTAATAGTTTAGGCTAAGCAGTTGTGATCTAGTGTTTTGAGAAATTTGAGTTGATGTTGAATTAGATGATTTGGAATATGGGTTACTGAACTAGTCTGACAGGTTTGAGGTGATTCGGTAGGATAACGACCCGGGAGTTCGGGGCGGCGGAGCTCCGGATTTCTTGGGCGTTACAGTTGGTATCATAGCAGTTTGGTCTTGTGGTATTAGAAGTATAGGCATATGAATCTGTAGGCATGGAACCACGGGGTGTAGGTAACATGATTCTGTGGAATGGTATTCTGGTTAACGAGAGCGAGGTAGGATGATGGTAGAGTTAAAAAGTCTGCCTTGACTAGTCATTGTATTGTTCTTTATACCCGTGCTGGTATAACCCTGATAACTGTTTATTGTATCCGTACGGTCAGAATTTGAAGCTCTGACAGCGGTAATAGTATGGAGGGCCTAGTGGTCCCCGATAGATGAAATTCCAAGAGGATTGTATAAGATGGAACATGGAAATTCTCGGTATTAGAAAGACTTGATCATATGATATTTTGATTGGAAAATGTACTGTATGGGTATTATGATTGTAGAGAGGCAACCCTGCCCAATAGAGGAAACAACAGAACCTTAGAACTGATAGTTATGATTCTGAAAACTATGAACCCGACTCCGACTTTGATGACATAGAATCCGGCCTAACCATAACCTCAAGATGCGAGTACTTGGGTGATCTTAACAGATGAAATGACTAGCTACTTGGAGTTATTGAACCCTATAGAGACAATTACTTGGATTAGCAAAATGGAGAAATTTTTGAGCAACTGATCGTATAAATTTTGACCAACTGTTAGTGAAATGACGAAAGGTTGAATTTGTTTGATATAAACTGAAAGATGAGGTCGATCAGGGGTGAAAAGAGTATCGAACAATCTGACTTATCAGGAATGGATTTATGTCAATTGGGAACCTTTTAGAGAATTATTTTTGACCGGTATTTTGCGAGATTTCGTGAACGGGTGTGAATGAGCTGTTAATGTGAAATAACATATTTAGAGTTGATAGACAAGGTTGAGATGAAATTTCTTGTTTCGCTAGATTTGTAGTAAGGATGTTATTGATGGAAACAGATAGCTGCCGGAAGTCTGAGTGGGGGCTTAGGCCTAGACTAGGAGATGTGGTGATCTCGTTCTATTTGTGAGCTATGTGGAATGTCTTTATGGGCTATGTGTTTGCAGCAGTTTAAGTCTGACAATGGATGAAGGCATGAGTAAACACAGCGCGGATAACATTGGCATACACCAAAATAAGAATTTTCCCAAAATAAATTTGTAGGAGCTAACAGTCGTCAGCAAAAAGTTTTTATAGGCGGCACAACACTATGCCCAAGGTTAAAGATTGGGGCAGAATCAGGGATTCAGGTCCACTTCGATTCTGAAATTCTGAGATCCGGATAGAGTTCTAAAATTCGATAGAAACATGATATGGGATTTAGGGGAGCGCATGTATAGGCGCTCGATCAGTTCAGAGTACTAGAGTTGAACCATCACAGAGTTTTGAAGTTTGACCTACCTAGAGTACTAGTCAAGGTGGCGGGTCAATTTTTTCGGCCACCCCATATGTTAGGTATGGGAGAAGTCAGAGTGGTAAGTTATGCTATAAGTTGACCGGATGATGTGTTACACATGGCAGTGTGGAGCATTAAATATTTTACTGAGTGTTTGTTAAAAACTAATATGTCGTGCGCCTATTGCTGGTACAACAGCGAGTAGTATACCTCAACAGGAAAGATGGCAAGGTTGGTAGGGGTTGAGGCCCAGAATATTAGTTAGAGTTTGTTTAATGTTTGCCTAGGATGTTGTCACGTCCAATGATGTGGTGTCAGGTACACCCTCGGGTTAACCCATTAGATGTGTGTATAATATTTAAGTTGGGAGTGTCGTATTTTTACATCTGTTACTTTAGCATAGAGATTGAGGATGAAGATCCATCCTTTAAGAACCGACATTGTGATAAGTACTTCGTTGGGAGAGTTTTCGAATGTTTTGCGGTTCTCTGTGAATGTACAGGCTATGTTTGGGATAGAGATGCCTCTATGGACCTCATTCCATTATTGTTCAGGATTTTGATATCGTACTAGGTATGAATTGGTAATTTTCTAATCACATATCCGGTATTGTTAGGGAAACCCTAGTCGTATTTGCTAAGTTGATGATTTGATTGATGAGTAAGAGTAGTGCTTTGGAAAGATGACTGGCGTTAAGACTGAAGGTTTGGTTTAGGGGCTCAAGAAGGGATTTGGAATTTTGCTTTGTCATCTGATTCATTCTTTTGCATATTGAATTCAAGGACGACTTAATTGAATGTCAGCTTACACTGAGACGTCAGAGAAGATGTCATTCATGCTGGTTTGTCTTATTCATTTCTGAGATATTTATCTGTCCTTTTGAATCTATTTGGACTTTGAAACCAATAAAACAACCCTAGAGTGGGGTGAATAGTGTTTTTGAAATATAATGGGAAATTTAAACTAAGCACAATCATAAATCTCAAACAAACCAAGTAATACTTCAATGAAGATGCTAACTAAACAATCTCAAACAATTAAAGAGAAATAAGTAAAGAGATTGAGTTAGAGATATTTGACAAGGAGATTTAAATGGATCGGCTTGATATACTATCAATCCGACACCCACCTCTTCAAGGAAGTACCTTGCAAGAGCACAAGAATCCACTAGCAGCAATCTTCTTCCAGGTCAAGATCAAAACCTTACAACACTTGGTGATATCCCCACACCAAGCACAAGCCTTGAATCCACAAAGCTCACCCAAAACTTGACAAACCCAAGCTTTGATCACAATCCTTTTACAAAGATCAAATGTGTACAAAGAAACCCTCTTGAAAGGAAATGAGTACAAATGAAGCTCTAGTGCAATAGAGAGATGAGAGAATTGATGACTTGAAGGATGCTCACTCTCAATCAAAGAATTGCTCACAAAGATGCTCTCTTTAATGATGTAAAATCATGAAGATGAAGAGAGAAAAGTTTAATCTATGAGCCTTGATGTTTCTCTAATGAATGAAGACTTAGAATGTGGTTTCCATGGTGTATAATGAAGCCCCAAATCATTTATATAGAGAGCAAATGAAATATAGCCGTTATAGGCATAAAGTGGGCAAAACTGCCATTGCAGTCGACTGTAACCCAATGCAGTCGACTGTAATCCCTCTAAAATAGCCGTTGGAGTTTTGTCCTCGAAAATAGCCGTTGGAACTGAATTTTGACCAATGCAGTCGACTGTATTCAATTACAGTCGACTGTATTACCCTACTGCCTATCGGCTGCCTCACGGAACCCCCTTTCCTATTTTGGACATAACTTTCTCTAGAAAAATCGGATTGAGGTGCCGTTTTTTGCGTTGGAAAGCTAATGAAAATTTTTATCAAGATATGAAAAGATTAGCACCAAAAACAGTTTTGAGAAAATCTGAGTAAGCTCCAAAGTTCACTCATTTTTAAGAACCACGCTTGTGTGAATGATTATGAACTCACATGCAATGCACAAGGTGTCCTAAGGTCTTTTTAGGTCATAGTCATAAATCCAAGCATCAAACTAAGACTAGTTACATAATAAAAAAGAACAATTATAATCTATAGTAACTTAGCCGATGCATTCTTTGTTGCTCTTCGACATTGGACTTGATGAAGCTTCCATAGCATGTCCACTATAGCTTTTAATCTCCTTTGGCTTTAATCCATCTATCCAACTTCTCAAATGTGTCTTCATGAGTGTGCATGTATATACCTACTAAGAATACACTCAAAGCACACATTAGAACATAATCAATGTGTAGTTATCATCAAAACAAGATGTAAGCCTAGGTTATCCAACCATAGGGCTAACAGACTTGATGGGGTAGTATCTGACCCACTGGCCATGGAAACGCTACGGATCTTATTAAGGACCAATAACTCCTTCTGATTTTGATTGTTCCGGGTCATTGGGTTGACTTTGTTTCGCCAGACCAACATCATCATTTTTCTGTCTGTCGTTGCTTCTGAAATGTCACAAAATTCTGTTGTGAACCCAGAGAGCCAATATGCATGGTTTTGTTAAAGAATTTTTGTGTTTTGATTGTCTGATTGCAATTACTATTCTTATTATTTGCATAGTTTCCCCTACCTGGATATGAGGTTAGGTAGATTCCTAAGCCTCAGATAATTTGTGAGCGAGAATAGATTCTGAGAATGTGGAATAAGTTTGGATAAGTTATTCGGTGATTCAGTGTATGATTGGGATCTTGGTTGAACACATGATAATAGACAATATGTCACTTGCTTTTGGGAACTGGAAGATTTTAACGGTTTAGTTGAAACAGATGATTGAAGGATAAGACTAGAAGATTTTTGTAAATAATGTGACTGTGAATCAGAAGTGACGTGATAATTTAGAGCTAATATCAAATGTCAAAATATATCTGAATACGGAAACAGACACTAGCAGACCAAATATCAAATGTCAAAATATATCTGAATACGGAAACAGACACTAGCAGACCAAATATCAAATGTCAAAATATATCTGAATACGGAAACGGACACTAGAGAGCCATTCAGAAAGTGGTCACATACGTCATTCCTGACATATGAGGCCGGTTCAGAAAGTAAGATCGCGATCTCTAGCTCAACTCCCCTGAGCTAGCCCACGTTTCAATTCACGTGGGTAAGTCGGAAATAAGTCACATACACTGTGACATGGCTCATAAAGTCACCAAAACAAAATCTCAAAATAACCGTTATCAAATATCGGACATTTCAAACCATATTCAAAGGTTTCAAAATAACATTATCAAATTACGGACTTGTCGAACAATAAGTAGAGTTTACGAAAATAATGACGGTCATAAATCACTGAAACGACGATATCAATATGTCAAAATTCTGAGTTCAAACAAATTCGACGGAATTTGATTTCCACAAATCATAGCATTGAAAACGAATTATTCATAACCATGGTCAAAACAAAGGGGAAGAGAAAGTCACTTAACTCAATTCGAAGAAGTTCAGATTTCAAAAAAAGAAACTAAGGACTTACATGAGCGATTGGTCCATCGCTGATTCGAATTTCGAAAGTAAACCCTTACCTTAATCAAGCCTTTAAGAATGCAAATCCTCAAGCACCACTTTAGAACTCAAGAGCTTCCCAAGCCTTCTCTTTCTCTCTTTCCACCGCAAGGGTAAAGGGAACAAACTTCCCTAGCCTTTTGAGAGCCACAAATCCTTAAGCTCCTCCTTAGAGCTTCCAAACTTTGCAAATCTCTCTCTCCATCTCTCTCTCTCTTTCTCGCGCAAAGGAGAGGAAAAGAAACAGAGGACCCAAAAAGGCTAGGAACGAAATAAAACACTATTTATATGGGACATAAATTTTCAAGTTTTCATTCGACCGAAAATAGTTTTCGGTCGACCGAAAATAGTTTTCAGTCGACCGAATCCTACAGAGGTGAAAATTTACACTATTCATTCAAAGCAATACAAGTTTAAGTCGACTCAATCCTTCAGCCGTTTCTTCTCTTGATTTAAAACACTTTTAAGTCGACTGAAAATACCTTTAAGTCGACCGAAAATACCTTTAATTCGACCGAAAACACTTTTAATGAAAACACTTTTAATTCGACCGAAAACAACTTTAAGTCGACCGAAAATAATTTTTAGTCGACTGAAGTTACTGTTCATCGACTAAAAATTTCAGAAACCTTTTTCAATCGAAAAATGAGTTTTTAGTCGACTTAAAACCTTTAAGTCGACCGAAAACTTCAGTAGCTCATTTCTACACAAAAAATCTTTTCATTCGAAGCAAAACCCATTTTCCTTCGACCGAATATTTCAGAACTCAAAAACTTTATCATCAATAAGTTTTGATTCGAATGAAACCACTTTCATTCGACCTAAAATTTCAAAAATAATCTTAATTCATTTTCTTAATTTTAACAAAAGGCCACAAACTTATTTATTCAAAAATACTAATTTCACACAAAGAAAAGAAAATTTTCGGGGTATTACATGAAGCCTGAATAAACCGCCAATTTCGAAGCCCTAATAAAATCTAATTTTGAAAATCACAAAAAACCCTTCCACCTTGACGCCCTAAAAAATCGCTATTTTGGAATCCATAACTTTGTGCCTTTCCGTTATTTGTTCAGGGTCAAAAAGTTACTTTCAAAAATTTTAGTCCCACGTCTCTCTTCAATTGGTGTTTGACTTTTATATATATATAATTCTTACAAACAGTCGAGTCGAGCTGTTTTTTTTTTTTTTTTTAAGAACAGTGGCCGTATTTTCTCTAAAGAAAATGACAGTTGTCCTTCATCCTTTTTTATCTTAAATTTATAAGTTGTCCTTCATTCAGTATTGGTTTCAGAATTTATAAAGAAAGAACACGCCACGTGTCACTTTCGGGTGACTATTTCTTTTTAAAAAAATTATCGATATTCGTGCTATTAAGTTTTTATCTAAAATTTTTACCCAATTCATATCTCACTCATCTGATCTCCGATTGATCTGCTTTTTGTTCCGTTCAATTTTTATTTTCGTTCTCTTCGATTTGAGTCTACAATGATTATTTTTGAACTTCGAATGAATATTCGCTATATTTATCAAACTATTTTATGGGTGATATTTGTGTTTGAAAGTCACTTTTAATTATTGTTCTTTGGATTCAGATGATTAGTCTGAGATATTGTAATAAAATTTTGGATTATTTTTGGAGTTAAGATTTTGAGTTTCAAATCATTATGTTTGCGGTATTTTAGATGCTCTGCTCTACCATTACAGTTGTTATGTTTTAGACATGATTGAATTTTGGTTTAAGGACATGTTCGGACCCTCGGGTTCAGGCCGTTACAATAAAAAAAAAACCCCAAATTTTTTTAAAAAAAAATATAATTTTGACGCCCTAAAAAACTCTCAATTTTGAAGTCCTTATAAACTCTAATTTTGAGAACCATAAAAAACCCTAACATTGACGCCCTAAAAAACTGCCCATTTTGAATTCATAAAAAACCCCCAATTTTGAAGCTCTAAAAACCCTAATTTTGACACACTAAAAACCGCCAATTTTGAATCCATAAAAAACCCCTAATTTTGGAGCCCTAAAAAAACCCCAATCTTGAAAAAATAAAAAAAACCCTAATTTCTAATATCAAGCAAACCTCTAATTTCATAACTTAAATGCTAGTTCAATCCTTAATTTCAAACTCTAAAAAATACGAATTTGAGACTATGGTAAGAACAATTTAAGCATAACACAATTTAAACAATTCACTGGTAAGAACAATTATGGTAAGAACAATTTGAAATTAACATTGAATTATAAGAAAATTGGAAATAATTACTTGCTTTAAAGTCAATATATTTTAAAAAAAATTCACTAATCTTCTAGCGATTATCCACCGATCTTCTAGCGTAGAATTTTTTTTGTTTGTGTTATCGTGGAGATTATGTAGGTAAGATTTGGAGTATGAAGAAGATGGAAGAAAGAGTTGGGAAAGATGATAGAGAGTGAAAGAGAGGGTTCTGTCCAGAAAGTGTTGTGGAGAACGAATTATAAAGAGAGAAAAGTGAGGGAGAGAGAAGAAAGAAGACCCGTGAGAGAGAGGAAAATAAGACCCGTGAGTAGTGACATGATATGACAAAGCAAAAAAGGCTGGGAGAAAAAAAATAGGGAGTGCAAATTTCAGGCAAGATGAAGGACGACAAGACAAGACAAGGCTTGGGGATTGGGGTGGGGCCACGACAGGACAAAACTTGGGGTGGGGGATTGGGGTGGGGCCACAACAGGACAAAAATTATGAGTGCAGATTCGTGTGTCATGAAACAACGCCAACCGCTACACTTAGGAGCGGTTGGGGAGTGAGTGGTGGGGGCCCATGTCCTTGTGTCACGTGTCACGAAACAATGCAAAAAAAAGAGGAGGGCGAGGCATGATGCCAACCGCTACACTTAGTAGCGGTTGGGCTCGTGGTGAGGCCATCGCTTTAGTGTCACGAAAGAAGGCTGAAAAAAAATTTGGCAATCATTCCAACCGCCACTAAGTGTAGCGGTTGGGTGTGCTCCCAATTGCTACACTTTGTAGCGGTTGGGAGGAAATTTGTGGGCCCTCAATCGCTAGTCTTTCTTGCGGTTGGGATTTTTTCAGCTTTCCATGGCATTTTTGTCCATTTTGCAACCGCTTGAAAGAGCGGCGGTTGCAACTTTAAAAAAAAAAAAACAGATTTGGGTCGTCCACGACTACACTTGGACGGCTAGATATATATATATATATATAAAGCTGAAGAAGTATCTTATAATCGCGATATGTAGGATTTTTAATCTCTTATAATCATGATACGTATGATTTTTAGAGCTCCTATCTTTGTGGCACGTAGGATTTTTTAGGAACCTTCTTCTTCTGCAACGTAAGTTTCAATTTTGCATGTGGTAGTCCTGCAACTTAATTGATCTCTTCATTTAGAGTCTAACTCGTTGTAGTCCCTCAACTTAATTGGTCTCTTCATTTAGAGTCCAACTTTTTTAAATTGGATATAGATATTTTAAGAATCCTATTTCTTTTTGTGTCCTTTTCTTTTACTCTACTTAACTATTTGCTACGATTTAATATCAAAAAATTCGTTGGATAATTTGCCCGATATCTGTAAGCTTTGTAAAATTAAGAAACCAATTATAAACCATCGAAAACGTTATCTAATCAATATACTTATATATTAGACCTTAATTTTTATTATGAATACCTCAAAAGCACTTTAGGATAACAATATGAAATTACAAAAATATCAAGTACGAAATCATCCCCTAATAACAAACTCTTTATTATGATTCTATTGTTAAAACCTTTGTAGGTATTATTGGCCCGATTTTCGTAAATCTTATAAAACTAGAAAATCAATTCTACATTTCTAAAACTTCATAACCCATTGATCTACATATTAGAATTTAATTTTGACTATTAACATCTTTAAAGCACTTACAATAAAAAAATAATATCTCGCAAATTATAAACAACAAAAAATGCAAATACGAGAAACATTAACCATTAATACTATAAAACTTGAAAATTTTTCTTTTCTTTTTATGAAAGCAACACACAAAACTAGTATGACTTAGTACTTTAAAGTATTTTTAAACCATCAATATAATAGGATAGTTAAGAAATTAGTTTTAATTATATAACCTTAAAGTCTTATATAAATCACATTCTCTTACAAATGCCATAATAATAAAAGAATCAAACCTGACATGACTAAGAACTTTAATATAAAAAATAATTTACTCCATAAATTTAATTTTAATTATTAAGTAACCTCAAATTCTAAAGGTTCACCTCATCAACTGATTAAGTTTCTAGAATTTAATTTGATTATTGGAGCTTAAATAAACTTTAAATACAAAAAAAAAATCTAATAGTGTGTGAAATAAAAATTGAATCTAAAAATAAATGTTTTAGCTTATTAGTCAAAAACAGTTTTATATACTCTTAAATAATAAATAAACTTATTAAGACTTAAGTATGACTTTAATCACCCAAATATACTATACAATATGAACTCAATCGACAATCGACGGTCTATTTGAGGATAAGAATAATCATCATCATGTAATTATTTATTTCAATCTTTTGCATACTTTGTAATTGTTATGACAAATTTAACTAACAATTAACTGTAAAATGTACATATTAGTCGCTCGGGCCCAGCGGGCCTCAAAGGAAAACGGGTGGGTGCCGAACCAGATGGGAGTAAAATGGGCCGGGCCTGGCCAGATTTCTGGGATATATAGGCCCAGTCCAAGCCCTGGCTAGAGGCCCAATATTTAGGGCCGGGCTTGGGCTGGGCCTGGGGCCCTTTTTTCTCTTTTCCAACTTCTTGTTATTCAAAGTAAAGATTTGAATTGCGGTAATTTCTTATTATTATGTAAGCAAATTGTGTGTATGCAAGCAAGTAAATGTAGTAATATGTGTACATGTAGTAAAAATGTGTGTATGCAAGTAAATGTAGTAATTTTGTAATGGTGTATAAGATTTGTACATGTAGTATTATTTCGAGTCTACCTTGTATAGATCCAAACCATCTATATCAAACATATTGACGTTGTACTTGTGCTACATCCGCCGTCTCAAAGATGTATCATTCCCTACATTCTTTTTTATCTTTTCCTATGAGCAAGTTATCTCCTAGTTTCCTAATATCCAGTCCCACAAGTTATGGATTTTATCGGTTGAAATGTTAGAATGAAAAGCCTTAAACGAGGGAAGTAGTAATTTTTAACAGTAATAACTTCTAGAAAATTGACACCAAAATTTTCTCTCAATCTCAATAGAGTAGAATTGCAGTCTTTAATTAATATGTATTGAATGTGAACCCAGCAACAAATTTTATGCAGAAGTAATTAAGTAATGCATCTCCTACTTTTCCGTATCCGTAACAGGTAGACTTTAGCAAAGTCTATAAGCCATCTTCGTCTCTCTTCTTTCTTAAATTTTCCATGCATCATCAGTGAAAGACATCTCTGCTTACTGTCTATAGTAGCTTATTAGCTCATGAGGCATGTACCACATAATACTTCTTAAGAGGTACAAAATAGTAAAGGGTTGTCTAAAATATGTAAAACTATTAATGCTATGCGTAGTCCAGTACCCCAATTATCACCACTTGAACTGGATAATTTAAGCAATATTGATTGAAAAATTAACTACCGTTAGACTAAAAAAAACTTAGTCAACTCCAAGGTTTGTTCCCTCAATGGCCAGCCCACGTTAGGGCCAGAAAAGGGCCAACATCCGGGCCAGAAACGGGCCAATTTTGGGCCTCAAAATCAATTTTCGGGCCGATTTTGGGCCTTTTTTGGGCCGGTAAAAACCTGGGGTTTTCGGGCCGGGCTTGACCCG
The DNA here is from genome assembly GCA_033065855.1 of Escallonia rubra. NCBI lineage: Eukaryota > Viridiplantae > Streptophyta > Magnoliopsida > Escalloniales > Escalloniaceae > Escallonia > Escallonia rubra. Next base: position 27,351 of record JAVXUO010003029.1, on the reverse strand, counting down.
GACTTTTTCTTGGATACTCCGGCCTGGTCCAAGCGCAGGTCCAAAGCCCTATAAAAATGGGCCGCTACTGTTCACGAGAGGGCCGAGCCAGCCCGGGCCCGCCCGGCCCTTTTGACATCTGTACATATTAGGCCTTAAATTTGACTATTAACATCTCAAAAGCATTTCAAACAACAACATAAAGTCTCACCAAGATAAATTATGAAAATCATATATGAAATCTTAAGATAAATACTTCACAAACTAAAAGATTTCATTTTTCTTAAAATTATTTAACCTCAATATTTTGCAATATTACATGGAGTAAGAATAGTCATCACTTTATAACCGTTTAACCTCAATCACGTGCAAAGCTTTGTAGGATACTCTGATATTTTATGATAAAATAGTCATCAACATTAAAATGTACACATAATTCTAAATTGATTCTCTTAGAAAAATTTAAAAATACATCAAAACCGATGGCTAAAAAAGCATCACATGACCTTCAAGGAAAAAAAATTAAACACAGACATTGCCACTAGATAACGTCATATTATATCTTTTTTAGGTTAGTTTTATATTTTAAAAGGGTGCTTATTTGAAAGAAAGTAAAATAGCTCCATGTGCTTCCATTTCAACTTCAAGGTCTATTTTCGCAGCGCATATTAGTAGGTTATTTAGGTCTACATAAATAATTCACTAAATAGATAGTTTGCGCTTTTTTTTTACCTTTTATAATTTTCAATACAAAGGACTGTAATTTGCATCTAATTTAATGATAATAATCGGCTATATTAGAAATATCTGCAAATGTGAATGTTGATCAATGGTCTGCACCATAAAGCGGAAAAAAGAAAAAAGAAGAATAGTCTAAAGTTATTTAGATGGAGTATTTGTAAAAAGTTCATTCAATTGTTAGTAAGTAAATAAATGATGAAATATATAGTTGTTTTTTTTATTTATTGAATATTTAACTTCTTAAGCTCACTCTTTTTGTACAAAAATATTAATATTAGTGCTAACATACTTTGGAATAAACTAAAAGGATTATTTGATATGGAGTAATTTATTGTTTATTGCATGCTTTACTTTTTGAATACTTTGTTATGTACCTTCAGCATTAATTTCTTTAGTACAACAAAGATATTAAACTACTACAAAACTCTATGCACATGTGATTTAACTAAAAAGAATTATTTATGTCTCGCCCACCAAATTTCACAAGTAAAATTTAGAGCCACTAAAAAATTCATAAGAAATAAAATAATATTTTTTAAAAGTTTTTTGTACATGTGTACGTATGATAAGTTAGGCATGAACCAAAAAAATTCTCCACATTTCTTTTAATCAAATCACATAGTAATATAATATTTTACATGTTTAATTTTGTTTCCTCCCTTTGGGTGTGAATAGCTTCACCAACAACGTATTAGGCGATCCTGGTATGACTGTGCAAACGCGATATTCACTAAATTCTTATACAGAACAATTAAAAGAGGATATAAAGAACTAGCAAATTATCGTGTTAGTGAAAAGTAGATATTTATACTTCGACAGTAGTTCTAGATATATTGATATTATTTATGAGCATAGTGATGCACCAAAATGAAATACAATTTCAGTATTTTATATTGTTGTTGTCAAGATAATTTTAATCGTCTTAAGTAGTGGATTGATTTATCTATGATATTTATATACATGAATCATTTCAAATATTATGTCTTATCATGTATATGGGTATTACCTAGCGAGAGTCATTCTATTTGTTATTTTTCTAACTTAAAATACAATCGATCATGATATAAATATGATTGACGAGCAAATTACATCTCAGTGCATTTGCACTGGTCAATTAGCTAGTATATATAAAAGTATGAAGAAGTCTCTTAAAAGTGACATGTATCTCAAAGTGCTTTCATATTTATGACACATCATATTTTTGGAAGCTTTTCCTTATACCATATCAGCTGCAATCTTCATTTCGGAAGTCCCTCCCTTCGGTTGGACTCTTTATTTACCAACTAAGAATCAAATCGTAAGTGAAACTAGAACACTTTGTGTGACTTTAATTTAGTATCCTAATCCATGACAAAAACCCCCTATATCATCCTCTCTATCATCACAACTGGGCGTCATACTTGACAGCAAACTGTTCCTGGTAAATTCAACCTTCTCTCTCTCTTTCTTTTATTGCTCCCTCCTTCTTGTGTGCTTTGATTAAATTGGCACGGTGTCCTTATGGGCACTGTAGAAACGGTTGGGAGTGGAGTGATTCTTCAAGTTACTTAATATTTGGTGTCATAGGGAAGCTGGATGCATGCTCAATGTTGCGTTTGCCATCCGATCAAACCAGATAGTCAGGCCAGAAATTTAAAGCCGTGAAACATTTGATGGTCTGAGGTTGATATGTGGAATATGGTTTGTGCATAAGAAAAGTATTTCTTATTAAGGCTCCGTTTGGTGGAGTTTATTTTTTCAATTTTTTCTCCAGTTTTGTAAACTTAAGAAAATAAACGCGTTTGACACACCGTTTTTCGTTTTTTTTCCTCTTCAATTTGAAAAATCAATTTTTAAAACATGACTGATTTTGAAAATTTCAAAAAGGAGTTTTGGGTTTTCAGTTTTGGTTTTGAAACCACCACCACCCTCCCACTGCCGGTGGCCAGCAGCCTCCTCCGTCGGCCAGCAGCCACCGTCGTCGACCACCGCCACGCCTCACCACAACCAAAGAAAAAACTCAAAATAAAAACTAAGGTAATCAAACACCAATTTGTTTTTGTAAAAAAAATTTTTTAACTGATTTTGATTTTTGTTTTTTTTTGAAACAGAAAACCAAACCTGGAAGTGTTACCATACGCTACCTTAAGATTTTCAATTTTCTCTTGTAATTTTAATTTCAAAAAAGATCTGGTTCTACACTGTGGTAACTTGTTAGACTTGATGCATAAGACCACAAGCTCATAATGAAGCTTAGGAAAATCATAATATTCCCTCTAAAGTTACCTTGAGCAATCTCATAACATCAAATGCTCCAACTTCTCTAATCTATTTAATACTGGATGGCATGCATAATTTTGACCGACACAACACATTGGGTATTTCTTCTTCTTCTTCTTTATATTTTCTACCCGATTGTAGAAGGTTATGATATCCAAAAATAAGTGACATACTACCTATTATGCCTAATCTGTCTCGTAGTTTCTTGTAAAAGGTCAAACTCAAAACCCAAAATCAACACGACAGTTCTGACCCCTCACTTCTTGACTACCTATGCTTTCACATTTCAACCAAGAGCAACCAAAAATTTTCATGCATCCTGAATTGCTTATCATTGCCGAAATTCACTAAAATTCAAGATGTATGCTTACCAGAAAGGACAAAAAAAAAATGAGGAATTTAGTAAGAAGGAGATTCGATGTGTAAGGCTTAGACCTATTGGATCACATGGCTAGGAAATGACATTGTGCAGTTGACCTTCAATGATCATTTGCTCACAGTACGGTGGTTAAAAAACTTCCTGACATGTAAAACCAAAATCCCAACATTGTTCCTTTGCTACTTCACTCAAATTTTTGGATGCAACCGAACTTTTTGGCTATATTGTGATCTTTCTCAAGCTTATGAGAAATATCTTTGGTGATGCTGATTGGTTATAATGAAAATTACTAACCTTTTTGGCCACGAAAACACATGCATGTATCTCAAGCTAATATGTTGTCTATCGGTAAGGTCATAGTTTGTAGACATTCAGCGACAATCTTAAAGTTAAAAAAAGTTTGCAAGAGAAATATATCTTAATGAATTTCTTAAAACAAGTAAAATGACTCACTACATCTTTTAGCCAATCTCCTGCTTATTGAGGATTCTGAGAACGGAGGATTATCCTTAAGTTCTTAAATTACATGATTAATCATACTTTTTCTCCATATCAATACATAATTTTGGTTGATATTTAGAACCATATATAGTGCTTTCTATTATTATGTAGACGCTTTTATTTTCATTTCTTCGCAGAACCAAATTTGAGAGTTCAATATATCCTGCTTACGGAGGATCCTGAAAATGGATGACCATTCTCAGGTTCTTATTTTACATCAGTAATCATACTTTTGGTTCCATATAACAACACGATTTTGGTTGATATTGAGAACCATAGTTATTCCTATTATTATGTACAAGCCTATCCATTTCTTTGTAGAATCGGAATTTGAAAGTGGGATAATCCATGTACCTAAAATATCCAGCCTAGAGAATGTCGTGCAAAAGTGTTGATACTTTGTCATGAGATGGGACTAAAAGAACCAAACACTGATGATTCAGGATAATGATACTCTCGCCGTGCCTATAGGCTTTTCCTTTGATGCATTTTCCTCTTTGAGCTTTTCTTATCTGGACGAGACAACTATAGGTTTTCCTCCATTAAGGTGAATCTTAAGTCCTTGATCAACTTATTCATTCATTAGATGATGGGAGCACTAGGTTAAATCAGTTGGAAGGGAAGACTGGGGCAGGGTATTTTGTTGTTAGTTAGTTGTAACAAGAATTCCTTTAATAGTATTCAGATTCGGTCGACCTTAATTCATCCATGCATGAGTAAGGGTAAGACTCTTTTTAATATTTGTACACTTTTTCAAAAGTTATTTATGGCTAATTTTGCGATTAACATTCTTTTAGCAACAAAATATCTATAGAAGGTGACGTGTTTGGTACGTTTTAATGATAAAAATCTTTTTGTCTTTGTTTTATTTTCTCATTGCATAGCATTTGAAGCTTTTGTGTGCTTGAAGTTGAACTTTTTACATGTATCGTAAGCTTTAATGTCCTTGCTGAGAAGAAAACTTCATTCATGTATTACTTCACATGAAATTTCTCGAAACTCAAGAGTGGGCAGAGAGCGAGATAATTTTTTGGGTCGAACAATTTTTACTATTTGCAAATCTTTCAAAAGGAAAAGTTATTGCTAAAGCTAAAATTCTCGCTATGCATACTTTTAGCGACAACAAATAGGGTGGTGTATGTAAATTAACCTTTTTTTTAATCCAAAAGTTATAGTTTTATTTATGTATTCGATTCCAATATTTAGTACATACACTTTGACTATGAAGCTTTATGAGTTCGATAGAAGTTGAAGTTCGTAGATCCATCACTGTTGGTTGAATTTCAGAAGGCTCAAGAACAATTGGTAGCTTGATACCCTTTTTCGCAAGATATCCTTTTTCCTTATTTTGACCCACTATGAGGGTTGTTGTTGATAATATAAGATGTTTCGCTAATTTCCCTTTATGCTATAAAGCATAGACCTTTGCCATATTACAATATTTACTTTGATGTGTTAACTTTAGATGATAAGAGTACAATGCCATTCAATTCATGATAAAGTCAGCAAATGATAACATGCAAATTAAATGGATAATAGAGCAATTTTCTTGATCCTTCTATAGCATCACGTGGAGGTTTGTTCCGTGCAATCGACCAATTGCCGAGTTTAGTTTATAATGATAAGTACTTTTTCAAAATAGCAAATATGTAACATAACTTCCAAATTCTTGAAGATTTATGAAATGTACGTGGTTTCACTTGAGACACCCTTAATAAATCGGATACTTTATTTTAAAGACATATTTTTGTTTTTGACTCTTTTATGTAGTTGTTGTACATATCTAATTCTTTGTGTAATCAGTAATATTTATTTGGGACATATGATTTAATACTTAAAGAATTCAAAACTTAGCAAATAGTTTCTTTAGAACAACTCTTATCTTCTAATTTTAATAAATTTTGTACACATCGAATACACTTTGAATGCTACTTTTCCTTTTCATTATGCACTGGACAAAAAATACATGCTAGGAGTTTCTCACAAAGAAAGAAGGTGACTCTATTAACGTTTATGCTATTAGAGAGGTTGAGCTTCATATAAATCACTAATAACTATTCATATTTGTTATAGTAGTATAGTGAGGGTACAAATAACTAAAGCATCAGCAAATCTCGGTGACATCTTCCCCTCATATTAGTTCCAAAACGTCCAAAGTTTTGCTTTTATATGAAAAGGCATCCTTAGTTTATATGATAATTTTTTTTTTCAATACAACGTTCACATCTTATTTGTGAGTAAAAATTACTCATGGTAAATCTTGCATTCTACTTTTATTACTAAAAAAAATATGTCATTGTAACGCTACTTTTTTGGAAGTTGTATTCCGAGGCAATCTTATATTTAATTAACTTCTTGCCTTCAATTCAAACAATACCAGTTGTAAAGATTTTATAAAAAGACATTTTAAACAATATTTTGAGAAATTAGAGAATGTCTCGTGCGTTGCACTCCAAAGAGAGATTCCGCTTAATAGAAACATTCTTAGGTGCCCAAAATTTTGAAACACAGTAAAAAAAAAAAAGAGAATGAGAAAAAAACTAAGTAAAACCAACGAGCATCACATCAGACATAGACAGGAGGAAAAATCCGAAATTGGCCAGGTCTTGGAGCTGGGCACTGCATCACTTCGATTTCCCGCTTCCAGAAAACACGCCTTAGAAAATCAGGCTAACATTTATGGTCCCTTCACGCTTTACTTGGCAGCAAATGGTCCAATATAAATGTTGTTTTCATAAAGTTCTTGGTTAAATCAGATGGCCACTAAAAGTGATCAAAATAGCAAAGACCTCGACTTAAAGACTTCAGTCTGCGAGCTGGACTTTTCCAAAGTCCTCAGTTTGATGCATTTTCATCACAACCACATGATGGTAAAGGTTTCAACCATGCATGAGTAAGGGTAAGACTCTTTTTAATATTTGTACACTTTTTCAAAAGTTATTTATGGCTAATTTTGCGATTAACATTCTTTTAGCAACAAAATATCTATTTAATGACAAAAATCTTTTTGTCTTTGTTTTATTTTCTCAATTCATCACATTTTAAGCTTTTATGTGCTTGAAGCTGAACTTTTTACATGTATAGTAAGCTTTGCTTGGTGAGAAGAAAACTTCATTCATGTATTACTTCACATGAAATTTCTCGAAACTCAAGAGTGGGCAGAGAGCGAGATAATTTTTTGGGTCGAACATTTTTTACTATTTGCAAATCTTTCAAATGAGAAGTTATTGCTAAAGCTAAAATTCTCTCTATAAATACTTTTAGCGACAACAAATAGGGTGGTGTATGTAAATTAACCTTTTTTTTAATCCAAAAGTTATAGTTGTATTTATGTATTCGGTTCCAATATTTAGTACGTACACATTGGTTATAAAGCTTTACGGGTTCAATAGAAGCGGAAGTTTGTAGATGTATCACTGTTGGTTGAATTTCAGAAGGCTCAAGAACAATTGGTAGCTTGATACCCTTTTTCGCAAGATATCCTTTTTCCTTATTTTGACCCACTATGAGGGTTGTTGTTGATAATATGAGATGTCTCGCTAATTTTCCTTTCTGCTATATAAAGCATAGACCATCGCCATTGTTGGCACCAAAATTTTGACAAAGGAGGTTGCTAAAACAAAGCCCAAATCTTTTCTTCGAATAGGTCCGCTTTCAAAAGTCCAATAAATATTGAATTGGGCCGGCTATGGCCAAATTGGGATAAACGTGGTCATATCTATGGATGAAGTCAAATTCTCTCAAAGATTGGATAAAGTCAGGTTTTATTGAAAAGACTTGGAAATAAGAGACAACAACTAATAAAGATAGGCTTAATTTTATCAACACGTGGGATTAACTTGAAGTGAAATGCCGTTCAAAGGAGGGACACTTCAGCCATTTAAGGGGTCTATCGGCAGAAAGGTGGGGGAAAGAAGGAGAGGACATAAACAAAGAAAAAAGAAAGGAGAGAAACAAAAAGAGAAAAAAGACACAGGAGAGGAGTCACTAAAGAAGGACCTGGCAAAATCAAAGAAGAAAACAAAAGAGAGAAGAGGAGGTACTGTTGCGGCAGAAGGGAGGGAATGGGATCAGGGTGAATCCCATTTTTTTTCATTTCTAATTTATCTTTTTTTTTACTTCATGTATAATTTCAAGTACTTTTCATGATGTATTAAGATTCATGAAAAAATGAAAGTTTTGTATATATTTTTGTTTGTTATTTGTGTTTCTTTAATCGGAGGTTGTCATGGACGTAATTAACGGTTGACTCTTTAGCCATCCGGGAGTATGAATCCACTATATAAAATAATAAATGTCGTTACATATGTAACGACGTTTACCATTTTTCACTCATCCCACTCTCAAACTTCAAGTGTAATAACCTAATTACTGCCGAAAACCTACAATGCTTCTTCGAGCCAAACCATATTGGCTCATCTGCTTCTCTGAGCAGATCATAGAATTTTTTAGCCATATCATTAGGCTCAGTCGACTGATGATCATCATGATTAAATTCAGCTTGACCAACATCAATTAGCATGTCCCGATACGTATTGCCTTCATCATCTCCCTCATTTTGCATAGTGTAGGTATAGGTCTGTTGCACCGGGGTTTCTTCTCCGTGTTGAAACCATAAGGTATAGCCATTCATAAAGCCTTTTTGGTAAAGATCCAATCTAACATAAACAGCCTCTTTCCACTCCAATAGATTGTAGCTCGCACACGGACATCTAATCCTACCGTTGTCCACAAAATCAAGGTGGCTATAGGCAAAGTTGAGGAATTCTATCACTCCCTGTCTAAAATCCTCACTTAGTAAACCCCTGTCAATTCTTCTTGACATCCAGCTTCTATCAACTGACATGATCACTTGTATAGAAATAACCTACAACCAACATGATAACTCGTAATAATATCCACAACATAGTAATGCTCACAATACCCATAGACCTAGATCAAAAATTCCAATATCTCTGCTAGTTCAATCCCTACAATGAATAACACAATATAGCTCTGATACTAATTACAAAATTAGGTGTTATTTACTACTCGTTAAATACAATCCCCAAGCCAAATTTGCTCCAAATTTATACTTAAACTTTGGCAATGGTTCCAAAGGATTCCAATGACGTATCAAGGAGATCAATTTCAACATATATAGGGTCCCTCCTAAGAACATTCTCAGTATTGACTTGATACTGTGACGAAAGGGGTGACATTACAAACTTATGTGAACGTAATTTTCGCCACTACGCAAAGGGAAAAACAAGCAGGGTAAATACATGAAGAAGGATGCCCTTTGCACCACAGTTCCATCATATCGGTTAATATCTGCACCCTAATTGGTTTATCTTTAAGGAAAGAAAGAGAACACAACTTCTTAATTAGACCATCCTAATTCAGGAGCCATCTTGTGGTTTCTAAAAGGCTCTAGTTAACTACTTAGGTCAGACACGGTAATTTTGCTGAACCGCATGTCAAAGGATGTCTATCAAGGGTGAGTGATGAAACACTAACTGTGAAGAGCATGTTGATCACAAGCATATAATTGAGCTACAGCGGTAAATGAATAACATAAAATTCCAAGACCTAGATCTCTACTAGTTCAATCCCAACAATGAATAACACAATATACCAAATTATAACATGTAATTGCAAAATGGACTCAAGAAAAGGAAAGAGAAAATATAAAGAGAGAAAACATGACCGTGACCTTACCTGCGGCAGCAAATCAGAGGGGGAAACGGCGACAGCAAAACGGACGGCAGCAATTTCCGGTGAGAGAGCAGCCACAGAGCAGAAATTTCCGATGAGAGCAATTTCCAGTGAGGAGCAGCAGGAACAGCAACTCTGCTTGCACAGGTGCGGCAGGAGCAGGCGCGGCGTGCGGGGCAGAAGCCCACAGGCATGCTGGGGCTTGCGGGGCAAGAGCGCACAGGCGTGCGGGGCCGTGCGGGGCAGGAGCGCAGAGGCACTGTGCGACTCGAAGGGAAACGCCGAGGGAAGTCTGTCGGCGGTAACGGAATGGGGAGAAAGGGAGGGGGCGGCGGTGAGAGCTTTGGGAGATGGCGGTGGGAGCTCAAAGAGGGAGAGGGAAATGAAAAGAAAAAAAGCCCTAAATTATACATTTGGGGGTTTTCCCCAAAGCTCAAAAAAAACAAAACAATAATCAAAATTAGATATTTAGTCGCTAAAACTTCTAGCAACGAATTATTTGGTCACTAAATTTATATTAGTTTTTACATCTTAACATTGGTTAGTTTTAGGTGACGAAATTTTAGTGACGGAGCAAATTCTATCACTAAAAGCCTTTTAGGTGACGGAATTTTAGTGACGGAGCGAAATTCCGTCACTAAATTTATATTAGTTTTTACATCTTAACATTGGTTAGTTTTAGGTGACAGAATTTTAGTGACGGAGATAATTCCGTCACTAAAAGCCTTTAGGTGACGGAATTTTAGTGACGGAGCCAAATTTCGTCACTAAAAACTTGTTTTCTTGTAGTGCATGTATACGACGACGTCAATCAATAGCGGCGAAAAATGTGTCATTAGCCATATTAGACGAGTTACTTTGATGTGTTAACTTTAGATGATAAGAGTACAATGCCATTCAATTCATGATAAAGTCAGCAAATGATAACATGCAAATTAAATGGATAATAGAGCAATTTTCTTGATCCTTCTATAGCATCACATGAAGGTTTGTTCGGTGCAATCGATCAATTGCCGAGTTCAATTGATAATGATAAGTACTTTTTCAAAAGGGTAAATTATACTAAACACCCATGAGGTTTTACGTAATTACAACACACTAACGCTATCTTTAAAAATAACACTCCGTCCCCCCGAGGTTTGTACCCGCATTACACACAACTACACACATTTAACGGAAGGCCCAATTCCGTGAAAAAATTCTCTGACCCATCACTTCATGCAATTTTCATACCCAAAATACCCTCCCCCCCCCCCCCTTGTCATTTACTCATACAAGGAGGTCAATGTGGTCAGAACAATTAAAAAAGAAAGATTAGGGTTGAATCTAAAAGCTAATGGGTTTGGCGGGCGGCGGCACGGCGCTGTTGCAACTGCGATAAGAGGAAGGAAGGGGGGAGGGATGCTGTCGGTGTGGGATGCAGAAGGAGGGGCAAAAGGCTGTTGCGGCTGCAGGGGGAGAGAAGAAGGAGGAAGGAAAGGGGGGTCGGCGTCGCCGACGGGGGAAGGGGAGCTGTTAGCGGAAAGTGAGGCGTCGGTTTAAGATGGTGCAGGAAGGGCGACGGGGCAAGGGGCTGTTGCGACCGCGGGGGACGAGGGGAGAGAAGAAGAAGGAAGAAGGGGGGTCGGCGTCGCCGATGGGGGAAGGGGCGCTGTCAGCGGAGAGTGAGGCGTGGTGCTGTTGCAGTAGGAGGGGCGACGGGGAAATGGGCTATTGCGACCGCGAGGGACGAGGGGAGAGAAGAAGAAGGAAGAAGGGGGGTCAGCGTCGCCGACGGGGGGAGGGGCGCTGTCAGCGGAGAGTGAGGCGTGGCGCTGTTGCAGCAGGAGGGGCAAGGGGCTGTTGCAACCGCGAGGGACGAGGGGAGAGAAGAAGAAGGGTCGGCGTCGCCGACGGGGGGAGGGGTGCTGTCAGCGGAGAGTGAGGCCCGGCGCTATGGCAATAGGAGGGGCAAGGGGCTGTTGCGACCGCGGGGGACGAGGGGAGAGAAGAAGATGTCGAAGGAAGAGGCGCTGCAAGGTGCTGACGGAGGAAGGGGCACTACAGGGTGCTGACGGGGCAAAGGGCACTGCAGGGTGCTGACGGGGGAAAGGGCGCTGCAGGGTACCGGCGTAAAATGCCGAAGGAAGGGCAAGGGTCAAGGGGCAAGGGGCTGTTGCGGTCGTGGGGCTCAGGGGGAGAGAAGAAGAAGCAAGAAAACAGTCTGAGGGCATTCATGTCTTTTTGCATTGCACCATTAACACCGTAAGAAAAAAAATTATTTTTTGAGCTGAGTGTAATTTTTAAAGATAGCGGTAGTGGAGTGTAATTACGTAAAACCTTAAGGGTGTTTAGTATAATTTACCCTTTTCAAAATAGCAAATATGTAACATAACTTCCAAATTCATGAAGATTTATGAAATATATGTGGTTTCACTTGAGACACATTAATAAATCGGATTACTTTATATTAAAGATATATTTGGTTTTTAACTATTTTATGTAATTCTTCTACATATCTAATTCTTTGTGTAATCAGTAATATTTATTTGGGACATATGATTTAATACTTAAAGAATTCAAAACTTAGCAAATAGTTTCTTTAGAACAACTTTTATCTTCTAATTATGATTGTTGTCCCACATTTTGATTCCTTGAAGTTTCATTAATTGGTCACGAGGCTGTCTTCGAGATTAACCTATTTGTACACATAGAATACATTTGAATGCTACTTATCCTTTTCATTATGCACCATACAAATCTTGTTGACTTTTTTTTATCCCCTCATATTAGTTCCAAAACGTCCAAAGTTTTGCTTTTATATGAAAAGGCATCCTAAGTTTATATGACAGTTTCTTTTTCGGTTACAACGTTCACATCTTATTTGTAAGTAAAAACTGCTCATAATAAATCATAAATTCTACTTTTGTTGCTAAAATATGCCATTGTAACGCAGCTTTTGCAGAAGTTGCATTCAGAGGGAGTCTTATATTTAATCTACTTCTTGTCGGCTATTCAAACATTAGCCGTTGTAAATAATCTAGAAAAACACATTTTAATCAATATTTTGAGAAACTAGAGAATGTTTCGAGCGTTGCACATGTCTCTTAGCTAGTATAGTAAATAAAGAAAGAAATCTTACCTTGACTTAGCCCAAGTATGTTCAAGTTCCCAGAATTGATTTTTAGGGTAACGAGCTTCATTTGCAAATTTAACCCCCACATTTCTATTGCATAAATATACCCATAGAATTAAGTGATTTGACCAAAATACCCTTTCACTTAATAGAAACATTCTTAGGTGCCCAAAATTTTGAAACATTCTAAGGCATCCAATGAGGATGGTAACTTTATCCGTTTCAACATATTTACCACACTCGGGAAATAAAAAAATAAAAAAAAAGGAGAAAAAAACTAATTAAAACCAACGAGAATCACATCAGACATAGACAGGAGGAAAAATCCGAAATTGGCCAGGTCTTGGAGCTGGGCACTGCATCACTTCGATTTCCCGCTTCCAGAAAACACGCCTTAGAAAATCAGGCTAACATTTATGGTCCCTTCACGCTTTACTTGGCAGCAAATGGTCCAATATAAATGTTGTTTTCATAAAGTTCTTGGTTAAAATAGCAAAGACCTCGACTTAAAGACTTCAGTCTGCGAGCTGGACTTTTCCAAAGTCCTCAGTTTGATGCATTTTCATCACAACCACATGATGGTAAAGGTTTCAACCCTTTTCACAATCAACTAGCCACCGAAAGTGATCAAAATAGCAAAGACCTTGACTTAAATACTTCAGTCGACGAACTGGACTTTTCCAAAGTCCTCAGTTTTATGCACTGTCAGTCTGTCACTACTCACTACAACCGCAAGGCAGCTTGGGATAAGCAGGCTGATAATATATATGTGTATAAAAGCAGCACTGGAGTCATGATAATACGTCACAGACGAACAGTAGTAACATGGATTTTCTAGCCTCTGGAAATGGCTTCTACTTTGTATTCTAGCCTCTGGAAATGGATTTTCCACCCATTTTTCCCTTGAAATAATCCCTTCCCTTCTAAATGAAATACAGTTCCAAATGAGACGAGGATAGTATGTCCGCTATTGAGCGTGGTATCCTTTTCATTAATACACGTGGCCAGAAATATGAAATGATACAAATTTTCTAGAGCACCTGCCAACTTAGCTCTTTCAGGATGTTCACTTCAGCAGAATTCATTTTCCTTTTGTTGAAAAATTTTCAGCAAAAAGTAAAAATATGACAAAAACAATTTTTCATAAGTAAAAATATGACAACATTTTCTTTTCTTGTAGGGAAGTTTTTCTAATTACAAATGCGTTTCAGCCTTAGAAGCTTAAAAACTTTTCATGTGAACTAAAGTAATTACTTTTTAAATGTACATAATGCTTGATTTATGTTACAATTGCCGAAAGTCGTAATTTTGCTGGTAAAATAATGCAAACATATGGTTGTTTTTTGCTTTCTTTAGTGGATTATAAAACTTGTTGAGAGCGCGTAGCATAAAATATCATTGACTAATTAAATGTCACATTAAAATTTTTTGAAACTATTCTATGTTGTTTAAATATCATTTTTCATACATTAATAAGTCAAAATGAGTGGGATGAAGTTTCAACAAAAAAAAAAGGAATATGGATAGAATTGGTGAATAATTATTGAATTTGGTGTTTTGAAAACTTTATATAAAAATTATACACAAACAAGAAAAATTAAATCATGAACTTGGGAAATGAGGAAATGACAACCAAACTAGCCTCGTTACTCGTGTCTATAATTTGTTAGTGATAGTTTTTTACACACAAGTAGAGAGGAGAATTGACCAAACCGATTATGCATATGACACGTCAGCATATTAACATCTTAACAATTAAAAAAAGCTTACATTCCATTAGACTTATTGAAAAAATATTAGGCTTGCAAAAAGCTCTTAATGAGGGTTTTTTATGAAGCAGTCTTTATTTAATTCAAGGGTTAGATTTTATGGATACTGCTGCCATCATCGTCAAAAGAATGTCGCCATCAAATGATCGTCGCGCACCAATTAACACCACCGCCATGAGACTCCACCAAACCACCACCTCCACCCTTTGCCATGCCCCATCATGATTTCACCACCATCAACCCTCCTTTACTCTCCACCCTACATAGCATTGTTTATTGAGCGACAAAAATGATCGGAATTGAGAGAGTGGAAACAATCCTTCATCTCACCACCTCCACCCTCATCACCACTACCACCCGAACCCTCAGCTACCACAACTTGTTACCCACAACCACCACCAATATAGCAGCATCGTCGATACAACCACCACAAATGCTGCCTACAATGGTCGCTAAAACCTACAAGATCTACATTGAAAAAGTGCAAGTCAAACACCAGATCTAACAAGGCATGATACCAAATTAAGATCTAGTGTGGCTTATCAAATAAACATAAACACAATCTGAAACAAAATAACCACCAAAAATGGTGCTTGGCCTTCTGATCAATTTTTCTTAGAGCATCACATCAGACAACGACATGAGTATAAAGCAGAATTTGGCCAGGTCTTGAAGGTGGGCACTGCATGACTTTGATTTCCCAGAAAACACGCCTTTGAAAACCAGGCTAACATTTGTGGTTCATTTACACTGCTAGAAATGCACCTTATGTCCCTATACTTGGCAGCAAAAGGGTCCATTTATTACCAGTAAGCAGATAACTTTTGTACATAAAAATAGTCCAATATACATGGTGTTCTCATGAAGTTTTGAAAATCCTCCTTTTTACTTGTTTGATTGATCATTGGACAGTGAGTTGCTTGGTTATTTGATAACAATCAAATGTAGCTTTAATGTGATCAAGATAGCAAAGACTTTGACTTGAAGAATTCAGTTGAAGAGGTGGACTTCTCCAAAGTCCTCAGTCTCGTGCATTTATCACTGCAACCGCATATGACAGTGGGAGAAGCAGGATGATAATATCTTCTGGGATAAAAGCAGCACTTGCATGATGATAACAGAGCACCGAAAAATATTAGTAATTGATAAAACCTACCTCTAGATATAACAAATTTGCACATTAACTGTTAACAAATCAAAATGAGAATTTCATACCTCAACATATAACACTATTAGCAAAAGTTTACATTTTGTTAGAGTGAGGGTATTCTGGTCAAACAAAATTTATTCAATTTCAACAGCTTCATTTTGTGGATGACGGCGCCACCGTCATCAAAAGAACGGTAAATTGCACACAATCCCCTAAGGTTTACATTATTTTCTCACTTAAAACTCTATGATTTCAATTTTAGCACATAATAATTGGAACAAGAATTCCTTTAATAGTATTCAGATTCGGTCGACCTTAATTCATCCATGCATGAGTAAGGGTAAGACTCTTTTTAATATTTGTACACTTTTTCAAAAGTTATTTATGGCTAATTTTGCGATTAACATTCTTTTAGCAACAAAATATCTATAGAAGGTGATGTGTTTGGTACGTTTTAATGATAAAAGTCTTTTTGTCTTTGTTTTATTTTTTCATTGCATCACATTTTAAGCTTTTATGTGCTTGAAGCTGAAATTTTTACACGTATTGTAAGCTTTAATGTGCTTGGTGAAAAGTAAAACTTCATTCATGTATATACTACACATGAAATTTCTCGAAGCTCAAGAATGGGCAAAGAGCGAGATAATTTTTTGAGTCGAACATTTTTTACTATTTGCAAATCTTTCAAATGAGAATAACTAGTCATAGGCAAGTTAAGCTTATAGGCAAGTTAAGCTTCATATATATCACTAATAACTAGTCATAATTGTTATAGTAGTATAGTGAGGGTACAAATAACTAAAGCATTAGCAAAGCTTGGTGATGTTTTTCCCCTCATATTAGTTCCAAATCGTCCAAAGTTTCGCTTATATATGAAAAGGCATCCCAAGCTTATATGACAGTTTCTTTTTCAGTTACAACGTTCACATCTTATTTGTAAGTAAAAACTACTCATGGTAAATCATGCATTTTACTTTTGTTACTAAAATATGCCATTGTGACGCTACTTTTGCGGAAGTTGTATTCAGAGGCATCTTATATTTAATCTACTTCTTGCCGGCTATTCAAACGATAGCAATTGTAAACAATCTAGAAAAACATATTTTAAACAATATTTTGAGAAAGTAGAGAATGTCATGTGCGTTGCATATGTCTCTTAGCTAGTATAGTAAATAAAGAAAATCTTACCTTGGCTTAGCCCAGGTATGTTCAAGTCTCCAGAATTTTAGGCTTACGTGCTTCATTTGCAAATTTAACCCCTACATTTCTATTTCTATTGCGTAAATATACCCATAGAATTAAGTGATTTGACCAAAATACCCTTCCGCTTAATAGAAACATTCTTAGGTGCCCAAAATTTTGAAACATTCTAAGGCATCCAATGAGGATGGTAACTTTATCAGTTTCAGCATTTTTACAAAAACCGGAAAAAAAAAAAGAGGAGAAAAAAACTTAGGCCCCGTTTGACACTCATTTTTTTCAGTTTTGGAAATTGGAAAGAAAAAATAAGCGCGTTTGGTAACCAAATTAAATTTCCCTTCTCTAATTTAAAAAACCAGTTTTAAAACTGAAGAGTAAAAAAAAAAAACTCCAAAAACTGGTTTTTTTTTTCACTTTTGATTTTTTTTTTTAGACCACCACCCTCCCACCGCCGGCAGCCACCTCAGGCGACCACCGCCGGGGGCTTGCCGGCAGTCGCCGGAGGTTGCCGGCGGCAACCACCACCGCCACCGCAAACTACCACAAAAAAAAACTCAAAATAAAACTAGGTGATCAAACACCAAAAAAAGAAATTCAAAATAAAATTGGGTTATCAAACACCCACTTGTTTTTGTAAAAAAAAAATAAGATGCTCTTTAATTTTTTCACTTTAAAAACAGACAACCAAAAAAAAAAATTTTTCAAACTAACCCAAAAGTGAAACCAACGAGCATCACATTAGACATAGACAAGAGGAAAAAGCAGAAATTGGCCAGGTCTTGAAGGTGGGCACTGCAAGACTTCGTTTGCTCGCTTCAAGAAAACACGCGTTTGAAAATGAGGTTAACGTTTATGGTCTCCTCACACTTTACTTGGCAGCAAAATGGTCAAATATAAATGGTGTCTTCATAAAGTTCTTGGTTAAATCATATGGCCTCTGAAAGTGATCAAAATAGCAAAGACTTGGACTTAAAGACTTCAGTCTACGAGCTGGACTTTTCCAAAGTCCTCAGTTTGATGCATTTTCATCACAACCACAAGACAGTTTGGGACAGTACAGTTCGTGGTTATTTGATGGTAAAGGTTTCAACCCTTCACAATCAAATAGCCACTGAAAGTGATCAAAATAGCAAAGACCTTGACTTAAAGACTTCAGTCGACGAACTGGAATTTTTCAAAGTCCTCAGTTTTATGCACTGTCACTACAACAAGAAGGCCGTTTGGGATAACCAGGCTAATAATATGTGTATAAAAGCAGCACTGGATTCATGATAATACATCACAGAAGAATAGTAGTAACATGGGTTTTCTAGCCTCTGGAAATGGCTTCTACTTTGTATTTCTAGTCCTATTTTTCATAACCTTCTCTTCACCCCAAGTTGCTTCTGCTTCTTCTGAAGAAGTTGGAGCCCTCCTCAAATGGAAAGCCAGCCTTGAAAACACCTCTAGGCTAACTTTGTGGTCTCTTTCCAATAATGCCAACAATTCTTCTACCCCTTGCACATGGTATGGAGTTTCTTGCAATGCTGATGGGAGCGTAATCGGATTGAACCTGACGTCATCAGGCGTAACAGGTACGCTTTACGGCCTCTCGTTCTCATTGTTTCCCAATCTTGCAGCCATCGACTACAGCATGAACAACTTTTCTGGCATTATCCCACCTCAAATTGGTTACATCTCCAAACTCACCTATCTTGACTTGTCTACTAATCAATTCTCGGGAAATATCCCACCAGAAATCGGGCTACTAACAAATCTTGAGACACTCCACCTTGTTGAAAATCAGTTAAACGGCTCGATACCCAAAGAAATAGGCCAGCTAAGATCTCTTTCTGAACTTGCCTTGTATAACAATCATCTGGAGGGTCCAATTCCTGCTTCCTTGGGTAGTTTGAGCAACCTGACTCGTTTGTATCTTTACGATAATCAACTTACTGGACCCCTTCCACCAGAAATGGGAAATCTCATTAACCTTATCGAAGTCTATATAAACATGAACCTTCTATAAGGTCCTATTCCTTCCGCATTCGGAAATTTGGTTAATCTTACCGTTTTGCATATGTTCATAAACAACCTATTTGGTCATATCCCCCAAGAAATAGGAAAGTTGAAAGCACTTGAAAGCCTAAGCCTTCATAGCAACAAACTTTCTGGTTCAATCCCAGCATCATTAGGTAATCTGAGCTCCCTAAGTCTTCTACATCTCTATAACAATTCTCTTTCTGGTCCCATTCCTGAAGAGCTTGCAAACTTGAAGTCTATCACTGATCTAGAACTGAGCGAAAATCAACTCAATGGCTCGGTTCCTGCTTCATTGGGCAATTTGAGCAATTTAGAAATATTGTTCCTTCGGGACAATCAACTTTCGGGTCCCATACCAGAAGAACTGGGATATCTGACATTACTAAGTGTGCTCGAAATGGACACAAACCAATTTTCTGGCCATTTGCCCGAGCGAATTTGCCAAGGTGGAAAGCTTCAAAATTTCACCGTAAACAACAACCAGCTCACCGGTCCAATCCCCAAAAGCTTGAGAAACTGCTCAAGCTTAAAAAGACTCCGCTTAGATGGAAACCAGCTCACTGGAAATGTATCTGAGAGCCTTGGTGTCTATCCAAGCTTGAATTACGTGAATCTAGACGACAACAATTTTTACGGGGAACTCACTGAGAACTGGAGTAGGTGCAAACAGTTGACAACACTGCATATTGCGAAGAACAACATTAGCGGTAGCATTCCACCAGAGTTTGGGAATTCTACCCAGCTACATGAACTTGATCTTTCTTTAAATCACATAGTTGGGGAGATTCCAAAGGAATTTGGCAACTTGAATCACTTGTGGAAGCTGGATCTGAGTAATAACCAACTTTCTGGTAGTATTCCTCAACGACTCGAATCGCTGGGTGAGTTGTCTTATCTTGATCTTTCAGCAAACAGATTGAGTGGATCAATACCAACAACTCTTGGGAACAGTTTACAGTTATTCCACTTGAACTTGAGCAGTAACAACATTAGTGAAGAAATTCCAGTCCAGATATGTAACTTGATTCACTTGACCTTGCTTGATCTGAGTCATAATAAGCTAAGAGGGGAGATACCGTCAGCGATCAGCAAACTGCAGGAGTTGGACAGGCTGAATCTTTCCCGCAATGAGCTCTCTGGTGGCATCCCAAAGACTTTTGGACGGATGTCTTTGTTGCATATCGACATATCCTACAATAAGTTGCAGGGTCCCATCCCAAACAGTGTAGCCTTTATGAATGCTTCCATAGAAGCATTACAAGGAAACAAAGATTTGTGTGGCAATGTTACAGGATTAAAACCTTGCAGAAACCCTTTGGCAGTGAACAAACATGATCCGAAGAAGAGCCACAAACTGGTTCTTATGATCTCACTCCCTCTTTTGGGATCAATTTTACTTCTTTGTGCATTTATTGCCCTCTTCATCAGTTATGAACGAAGGAAGAAGAAGCCTGAGGTTGAACAAGGGGATGTACAAGACGAAGATGTGTTCTCAATATCAGCTTTTGAAGGGAGAGCAATGTACGACGACATTGTAAAAGCCACAAATGATTTCGATGCCACTTATTGCATTGGAAAGGGAGGATTTGGAAATGTTTACAAAGCAAAGCTACAATCACTTGATATAGTAGCTGTGAAGAAGCTTCACTCATTACCTGAGCTGGCGGATCGCAAAGGTTTTATAGATGAGGTAAGGGCACTAACTGAAATAAGGCATCGAAACATTGTGAAACTTCATGGATTTTGTTCGAACACTCGACACTCGTTTTTGGTTTTTGAGTACCTCGCAAGGGGTAGCTTGGCCACAATCTTGAGTAGAGATGAAGCAGCTAAGAAAATGGATTGGCCTAAGAGGGTGAACGCAATCAAAGGTGTTGCTCATGCTTTGTCTTACATGCATCATGACTGCTCACAGCCAATTGTTCATCGAGACATATCAAGCAACAATGTGTTGCTTAATTCTGAGTATGAGGCTTGTGTATCAGATTTTGGCACTGCTAAGCTTTTAAAGTTAGACTCCTCCAACTGGAGTGCAGTTGCAGGCACATATGGATATATAGCACCAGGTAATAAACTTTCTCCAATATTCCTAACCATCTTAAAGTGACGTAGAATTAGAGCATAGCGTCACGAAATATTTATTTCTCTATTTGCAGAGCTTGCCTACACAATGAAGGTGACTGAAAAATGCGACGTGTATAGCTTTGGGGTATTAGCACTGGAAGTGATCAAAGGAAAGCATCCAGGTGATATCATTCCTTCTCTGACGTCTTCATCAGAGAAGTTACAGCTAAAAGATTTAGTAGACCAACGCCTTCCTTCTCTTTCACCCAAAGTTGAGGAGGTAGTGAAATCCATTTTAGTACTGGCAAGATCATGTTTGCATACAAATCCACAATCAAGACCAACAATGCGCGATGTCTCTCAGCTGTTAACGACCAAGACAACGCCTTCTTAGAAGTGTTATTTGGTGCACATTATAGGTTAAGCAAGGAAACTGTCTGGATGCAAATGATGTGATGAATGCTGGTTACATGGATTTTTCGCTCTTGTATATATTCTTGAGTAGTCTTTTACAGTATGTTATCCGTAAGTTTGGATTGGTCAAATGATAACCACTAAAAAGTTTGGATCAGTCAAATGATGGCTAAAGGGTACCTTTAAATTGCGAATTTTCTCATCTTCTGCGATAATTGAACAAGCCTAAATCTAAGAATGCCTTTTAGGTTACACTATTTATCTAAGTGGATTAAGAAGAGACTTCATCCTGCCAATTTGTTAGAATCGTGACAATGTAGGATATAAAATCTTCTAATCGAACATAACATTCCTAGGAATGTTTGCCTGCTACATGGCAAGTGTCGTTAAATTTAATTTTGACCAACCAGCATTTATGTGCAAATAGTTTTACAGAATTCTACACTTAGTTAACACACAATTCCGAAGCAAGGAGGATATATTAGTGTATCAGTAGTACCCAAAAAGAAGATGCTGACAGAAAACCGAGCATGAACCATGCCTTACTTCTAAGTGCCAATGCAGACATACCCTATTACTAATTAATCAAGATTTCGATGATTTTAATTGTGACTTAAGGTAAGAAAGATACAGGCTAGGATTGTCTTGGTTCCCTAATTTATCGCAGAGTTAAACAAAAGGGCTTCATGCTGCCAATTCAATCAAAATACAACATGGGAGATGTAAGGTGCTTCAACTTACATGTTCTAACAAAGGTGTGGAGAACCTTCAAAACCCAATCGAGAAAAAAAGAAGAACACACTAATGCTATCGACACAAATGCAGTAATGCTGATAGAGACACTAAAATATTTGCAGAGGCAGACATACATGAGAAGGAAGACGATACCAATACCATAAATGAGTTGATGGTTGAAACGGAGTAGCCCGGTTGCCCTGGAGGGAATGCTTGCTGGGTAGAAGTTGAGGAGCCTCAGCCAGTGTGAGAGAATCATCACCGCCTGTGGGGTTAGTCCAAAAATCAAACTTACGATGAGGTCAGTAATACTGTAATATACTTCATATAAATGTGGAGAGTCGTTACTTGAGCTCAGCAATTTTATTTGAGTTTTACGAGTTCCGTAGGATTAAAAGGTAACAGTGTATAGGCAACAATTATCTTAGATGAACGATTGTCTTTGAGGTGGACTGAGTTGGAAGTCTTCACAGGAAATTGCGACAATCATAAACATAAGGTCTTCATTTGAACTGATTTTGGCTACTTTGATGGTAGGAATAGCATCTAGTTCCTACAACGATCATTAATTATAGCTGAAAATTGTTAGTAGTATTTTTGTAGAAATCTGTAACGACAATACTTAGGAGTGATTTTTTGCACCACTAATCAAAAGTCGCTAAACACATTTAACGATCATAATTTGTTACTATATGAAGTAGTTGTAAACTCATCTTAAAGATCCGGTTACAGCCAAAATTTTACCTTTTATGTTTAGGCTGCAAATATTGTGATGGCCCGGAGTTTTACAAGAATGAACGTGGCATTGGTGGATCGATGGTGAAGCGCTGCAAACTGTGCCCGAGTTCAATGATGCCGTGAATCAAGGAAATCCTTTCTTGTCCGAGGGTAGTTTAGTTCACTAAAACTAAGCATTCAAGGTTTTTTTTCAGTAATAAGAATTGTCTTTTGCTTTCAGAATGAAAATGAAAAAGTTAAACAAAAACGTAAACGAACGAAATGTTGTATCCATTTGTTTAACCCAAACAAATATATAAAAACAAAAAAGAAATACGAAAAATAAAACATATATAGTGCTTGGAGTTCTGATCCATTTTTCTTAAAGCAACACATCAGACAAAGACAGGAGTAAAATGTAGAAATTGACCAAGTCTTGAAGGTGGGCAGTGCATGACTTCGATTTCCCAGAAAACACGCCTTTGTGGCCCATTAAATTAAATTATTCTCCAGAATTAGGTGAGGCCCCTTTCACTTCCTTAGCTTGAACCCCTTAACAATCCCCGGAGGTGAATCAGAGCGAGGTGGCCCTCGCTAAAATTCACCTTATGTCCCTTTACTTGGAGAAAATATTTAGTGGTTGTCTAACGTCACGTCATTAGCATACGTGGTGTTAGACTACCACTAATATCACGCCAACTAAGCGAGGGTGACAAGTATGGGCCGAATGTCCAATTGGATCTAAATTCTTAACCATGGTTTATAAAGTTAAAATTGAAATTTTCGAAAAAATTAAAATTTCCCGCCCACCTTTTTTCATTTTTCAGGTTAAAACATTTGAATCCATTTCGAGTTCTTTCTCCTCTCTTTCGTCTCCCATTTCATTTTTTTATGTTCTCTCTTTCATCTCTGGCAATAAACCGGTTTGGAGAAGTTGAGACGATGAAGGGTTCGAGAGAAGTTGGTTTGTGTTACCTTTTTGGTTGTTTAGGCCCTGCATCTCTAAGTTCGTCCATCACCATCCCACTTCAGAGAGAGAGAGAGAGTGTGTTCTAATCTTCCATTATCATCACTGAACAAATTAACCACACAGACACCCAATGATCAACAACACTCCGACTTTCCCAACAGCTGGCGACCGACACAGAAACTAAGGGGAAAAAATAGAAATCGTTGTATCACCTTTTGGTGTGAAGATGATTCTGGGGCTGTGCAGATCCCCACAACATCTTGAGAAAGTTATAGTTTCTAAGCTACGCTTCTCATTAGGCTTGGTATTGTGGCGGCATTGCAGCTGCCAGCTTGGGAGTTTCATGGGTGCTAAGGGGAACACCCACCAATGATAAACATAGATAGAATACTTAACGCCTTTTCCTTCCAGCTCCATGTATTTAAGTTCAGATAAATTGCATCCATTTATGATCAACACAAGTAATTTGCTGGAGGGTACAGAAACAATGGAAGAGTCAAAACCACACAACAATTACAGTAGGTTAATTCATAGGAAGTGCAATCTGATGTTAACAATTACAATCTATGAAATAAAGTATGAAACATAATTGCAAGAAGTGCAGTACAGAAGTCCTTCAAGTCCTGATGACTTCAAGGAAGTTTGACATCTTCTGCGGGATCTAATCAATTGGTAGCGTCAGGAGGCATAGGATCTTCAGGTCTCCAACCACTCAATCCCATTTTCCAGCCATTTACAGTCGCAGCAGGGTCTGAGCCCCCAATGCCCATCATAGGAGGATCATCAACAAGAGTAGTTGAAGGCACAAGTTGAATTGCTGATGGTGCTTTCTTATTGCCAGAAGATAAACTCTTATACTCGTCCGCCTTTTTCCATGTCGTCGCCGCATATAGCCGGGGAGATGAAAGAGGGACAAGAGAGAAATGAAATGGGAGAAGAAAGAGAGAAGAAAGAAATGAAATGGATTCAAATGTTTTACCCTGAAAAATGAAAAAGATGGGCGGGTAATTCAAAATTTTCCAAATCAATTTTAATTTTATAAACCATGGTTAAGAATTTAGATCTAGCTGGACATCGGCCCACAACTTGCCACCCTCGCTTGGTTGGCGTGATATTAGTGGTAGTCTAACACCACGTATGCTTATGACGTGGCGTTAAACAACCACTAAATATTTTCTCCTTTACTTGGCAGCTAAATGGTCCAGTTGTTACCATTAAGCCGAAAACTTTTTTACATAAGAAATAGTCCAACTTTTTACTTGTTTGATCATTGGAGAGTGAATTGCTTGGTTACATGACTACAATCAAATGGCGCTTTGACGTGATCAAGATAGCAAAGACTTTGACTTGGAAGACTTCAGTTGAAGAGGTGGACTTCTCCAAAGTCCTCAGTCTGATGCATTTATCACTACAATAAGCAGAATGATGATAACACACCGCAGAAAAAATTGAATAATTTGTTAGTGATAGTCTTTGACCCACAAATAGGGGAGTTAATGATAAATTTGCAGATTAGCGTCTTAACAAGCCAAACTAATCTTTTTTACCTCAACATATAAAAAGATTAGCAAAAGTTTACATTCTATTAGACCTATTAATAAAAACTAGAATTTGCAAAAAAAAATGCTCGTTTTATGTAGTAAGGGTATCTTGGTTAAACAGATTTTATTCAATTTCAACGGCTTGATTTTGTGGATACTACCGCCCGCCGCCACCATCATCAAAAGAAGGGTAAATTGTACAAAATCCCCTAGGGTTTACATTGTTTTCTCACTTAAAACTCTATGGTTTCAATTTCAGTATATAATAATTGGACCTAAAATTGTCTCTCCATTAAAAAAAGGTGGAGCAAAAATGTCTTTTGCAAGACAAAAACACACGTACATACCCAAACACCCCACTCGCCACCACCCCACACCTTGCACACACTCTCCCCACCCCCCCCCCCCCCCCCCCCCCCCCCCCCCAAAAAATCAACGAGTGCACATACACCCACAGACCATGGTCCCCAACCTTTCATCCCTCATTAACCACCACCACTAGCGCATACACTGTAAATCCATCTCTTTCTCTTGATTCACACACATACATAACATGGAGACGGTGAGTGACTGTATGAAGGTGAAGGTGGATTGATTAAGCTTGTGTTTTCTAACCGGCGACAGTGGTTGGTAATTGTGGCATCAGTCTGTAACGGTGGGTTAAGTAACAGTGGCGTTGCGATGAGGTTGTGGGTGTGTGGTGATTTAGTGGTGTGGTAAGGGCTAATCGGTGATGATGTGACTGAGGTGGGGGGTGCGTGGTAGGGGGTGCCGACGACTGGGAGGTTAGGTGTTTTTGTGTGTTTTTATCTTGAAAGGACATGTTTGCTCCTCCATATAGAAGATCGTCTACATTTTCTTTACCGAAGAAATGATTATAGGTCCAATTGGAGTCGGTGTTCAAACGTTAGAATATTGAGGGCTGAAATTGAAACCATAAGATTTTAAATGGAAAAAACACATAAAAGCCTTAGGGAGTTCAGTATAATTTACCCTCAAAAGAATATCATCATCAGATGATCGTCGCATACCAATTAAAGTCACCACCAGAAGACCTCCACCATCATCACAAGACCGCCACCACCAATCTTTGCCACGCCCCATCAAAGTTTCACAACCGTCAGACCTCACTTTACCCTGACAATATTTCACCCCTTACATACCATCGTACATTGAACGGCAAAAATTTATCAGAATTTGGAGAGTTGGAAACAATCCTTGATCTCACCACCACCATCAGTGCTACAACCCAATACCTCAGCCACCACAACCTGTCACCCACAAGCACCACCAATTTGTCAAAATATAGTAGATAAAGAAAGAAATCTTACATTGACTTAGCCGGGTAAGTTCAAGTTTCCAGAATTTTCGGTTTACGTGTTTTATTTGCAAATTTAACCGCTACATTTCTATTATTATACCTGTAGAATCAAGTGATTTGACCAAAATATCCTTCCACTTAATTGAAACATTCTAAGGTCCCCAAAATTTCGAAACATTATAGGGTACCCAATGCGGGTGGTAACTTTATCAGTTTCACCCTTTTTATCACATCTAAAAGAAAAGAGGAAACGAATTAAGTAAAACCAACTTGCATCACATCAGACAAAGACAGGAGTAAAAAGCAGAAATTGGCTAGGTCTTGAAAGGTGGGCAGTGCATGACTTTGATTTCCAGCTTCCATGAAACATGCCTTTGAAAATCAGGCCAACGTTTATGGTCCCTTTATACTGCTACAAATGCACCTTTATCCCTTTGCTTCGCAGCAAAATGGTCCAATATACATGATGTTTTCATAAACTTTTGGAATTCATCTTTTTGACTTGTTTGATCATTGGACAGTAAAATGCTTGGTTATTTGATGGTAAAGGTTTCGACCCTTTACAAATCAAATGGCCACTGGAAGTGATCAAAACAGCAAAAACTTTTGACTCAAAGACTTCAGTGGACGACCTGGACTTTTCCAAAGTCCTCAGTTTTATGAATTTTCATTACAACCAGAAGAAAGATTGGGATAAGCAGGATGATTATATGTATATAAAAGCAGCACTGCATCATGACAATACATCACAGAAAAATAGTAGTTACATGGGTTTTC
>JAVXUO010001265.1:0-51875 GCA_033065855.1 Escallonia rubra | reverse complement strand
TACCGGTCTCTCTCTCTCTCTCACTCTCCCTCCCTCACTCCGTCTCCGTCTATTGCGCTTTTAATAACTACGTACCCAAGTACCCAGCATATAAGAATGTTGGTATTTTTTATTGCTATTAATTTTGTATGTGCTGTAGATTTGATTCGGTTGATTTTTCAAAACAAGAATGAAGTAATCAATTTTGGATTATAGACTTACACTTACTTGATTTGCTGAACCATGGGTTTTCAGTCTTGTGCGAATGATAAGATAGATTTGGAAACGGAGTTCAAGGTGATATGTTGGTGTTTAAGGTGATATGGGTTTTCAGTCTTGTGCGAATGATAATTGGTGTTTAAGGTGGCTTGAAGAAAGGACAGCCACCCAATTTGGTGTGCAAGGATATCTATGTTGGTGAAGTGAAGATTTGCGTCCTACTTTGAAAGTCTAAGAAAGTTGCAGAATACATGAGCTGCCTTTGAATACAGATGTAAGGGAAAACTGTTAGGATTACTGTTTCTATATTTGCTTGAATTGCAGCTGTAATGCTGTATAGTTGAAAAAGAATAGAGAGGAGCAAAGTACAATACCATCCGTTCCAAAAGTGATTGAAAATGGATGTTTACAATAGACTTTGTACACTTAAAAACCAAAAAGGGAAATGAAGTTACAACTTACAAGCGAAAAATAAATAGATAGAAATTAAGAAGAAATGATAGCATATTCTTTCCGGTGAAACTTTTATAATGTTAGAAGTTTGTTACATTATGATGTTATGGAATTTGAAACTTTTTCTATTGTTTGGAAGTTTGTTAATTGTAATGTTCTTAATTTTTTTTACATATTTTTATTGTTTTAATGCACTATTATTTATTTATTTTAATATTGCGCCTCGCTTCAAAAAGGCGCGCGCATGCGCCTTGCGCCTAGGCTTCAGGGACCTTTTGCGCCTTAGGTGCGCCTGCGCCTTTAATAACTATGTGTGTGAGTGAACTCACTTAATTCGCATGGAAATTGCTCTTAGGTTAACAAACATGTTCAATTTTGGAACATCGCTGTGTAGAAGATTGAATCTCAATGAGCTGATTACGAAAACTCCTGTCTACAGTTCTGCTAGTGGTATGGTTTTCATCTTATTTTTTCCTTCTGACATCATAATAGCCATTACCCATGTCAAGCTATTTTGTATCTAACAGCTTTCAGTTTTGAGATGTTTAGATGCATCTGGAGGAGGGTTGGGCCTAATATTCAGACGTTGGGCTACCAAAAAGACGGCAGGATCCACAAAAAACGGGAGGGACTCAAACCCCAAGTTTCTTGGGGTGAAGAAGTTTGGTGGCGAGGTGAGTGGACTGAAGGGGTATAGGGTCTCATTTTTATTGTGTGTTGCCTACTGAATCTTAGTTTTGGCATACTTCTCTCTGTGGTGCAGAGAGTGAAATCTGGGAATATCATTGTTCGTCAGAGGGGCACCCGTTTCCATCCAGGAGATTATGTGGGGATAGGAAGAGATCACACACTTTATGCTATGATAGAAGGCTGTGTCAAGTTTGAACGCCACAAGTTGAGTGGACGCAAGTGGGTGCACGTTGAGCCCAAGGCCGGCCATACGCTTCACCCAGTCTATTCAAATGCTGCAGCTTCCAAGCCCAAGACTGCTTAATTTTTAATGTTGTCATCATCTAAGATACCTTTCGTTTACTAGACAGCTGCGAAGCCTTTGATGCATCCCTCTGATGGAATGCAATAATGTTTTGCATTTTTGCTGTTACATTCCAAGAATTTGGCAGCCAATTGTACATTCTATTTGGGCAAATAACTATTTTACCGGGGTTCATACCCATTTGATGACAACTTTGTTCACCTCAGTTCGTTACGCAGGCTCCTTTTAGAGATCCGTTTTTCGAGGTAAATAGACTCGGGAGCACCACCGTCATAAGTCACGTCTCTCCTTCATGATTTGATGGACTAAATTGTTTTCTGGCCCTTTGGATGGCTGCAACAGAGAGTTCGGAATTTGCAGGCTCCACTAGACCCGTGATGCAGCATGGCGATGGCTGCATCTCGCAAGCTACCGTCGAAGGGCCTTCTCAAGCTGTATGTTGCCCCATATGCATTCATTGGTGACCGATGGCATATGCAAGGTGAGACTCGGAACAAAGCAAATTTACAAGTACTAAGTGTACTCCGTAGAGGACTTGAAATTTTCAACTATAAGAACATATAACAAGTACTTTATCACGGGAAGAGGCAACGGCTGATTAGACATAATATAAAGGCCTATATTTGCTAGGCCTCCTGATAATTTTCCTCTGGTAAAGTTGGAACCAGTCCTGGGAAATCTGCATGCTCTGCTCTGGATTAAGACAAGAAGTGCACTAGATTGTTCAAACTAATACCCATGGTTTTGCACAGCAATCTTCCTCGTAGCTGCAAGATTTCTCGCCTCGAGACTGTCCAGAAAAAGAAAAGAACACTTCCACATATCTTGTTGTACAGACAAGCACAAAAGTTACGGGTGATATTATGTCTCCGGACCAGTCGATGACCATATTTCACTGAATCAAATTCACATGTTAGAAGCACATAGAGTGGAACCATGGAATATTTATGCGCCGAGAATTCCCAGAGTAACATAGAGTGGTGCCTGATCTCTCATCCGTAAAACCAGTGATAATGCTTCAGGCCGGAGCATCACACAGGTTCATCAAGTTTCTCTTTGAGTTGCAACTGTTGCTGGCAGCTGGTCCAACACCTAAATGATGATTATTAAGAAAATAAGGGGGGGCATTGCAAATATGCAGATCAAACCCACCACATTCGACCTGAAAAAGTTGAGTTTAGTTGGGGCTTAAATTCGAAAAAAAAAAGGAAAAGAAAAGACAACATGAGCTTAATCACGAGCACGAGAATGAAGAAACCTGATTGAGCATAACCTCAAGATGCACAAGGCAAAAGTTTTAGTATCCACTAGAGAAACTTATAAAACACACAAATTACAGTTTGCAAGGATTCCAAATACTCACGAGCATCCTCTTTTTCATCGGGTTGCTTAGTTCGATCATTTGACTTCTGTTGTGCCGCCTCGAAGTCTGCCTAGAAAATGGGAAAGGCCAAAGTTATACACTTGAAATTGAGAAGAAAATCAATGTCCTCATAGAGTTGCATCCATTTAAATGAAACTTTCTTCTGTTTCGTCCTCTCAGCCACGAGATTGGAATCCTTAGCCTCAAATTTTTTTTTTTGTTGATAGATTTAGCCTCAAATTGTTGCTAACAAAACTTCCTACGCAATTGATTAGTCCGGGGCTAAGATCTTGATGCCAATATGATCTTTTTTCTTTCCTGTGTTGATTTGTTTGCCCAACATCCCCAGACACCTAACGTTGTCTATAGCATACTGAACATATAACTCCTCCTCATAAATGAATAAGTAGTACATAGTGCTAGAAGAAACGTAACTAAAAAGGTTAATTACATCCATATCCCTGAGATTAGGGTGAAATTACAATATATGACACTAAGTTTCAAAATGTAACAGACCGTGACCAACAACTTGAAAAACACGTCAACCGTGTCCATCCGTCATTGACCCGTTTAAAAGTGACTTTTTGCTGATGTCATTGATATGTATTTCCAAATTGACAATACTACTCTTATACGATCCCTCACCCCCACCCACAGCAGCCATATCTTTCCTTTTTACCCCGCTGTAGACACCCCCCCCCCCCCCCCCAGTGCGCCCCTTTCTCTCCCCACCTCACTACCGCCATATTCCTCCCCCCATGATGAGGTGTGGGTTAAGAAATAGCGAATCGTCGCTACAAGCCACCGCCATAGCATTAGAGACACATAATCATTGGCGCGACGAGGTGGATTGGTGGAGGAAGAAGTCAGTGTGTTGTGGGGTTATGTGTATGTGTGAGCACGCAGTGTGTGGTGGTGGCTGATGAGGCGTCTTGTTGCCTTAGTGTTGGGGTGGTGTTGGACTAGTTGTCAGTAGTGGCGCCGTGGTGATCGTTGGAGATGGCTCACCAGTGGGCTTGCGATGGCAGAGTTGGGCCAGGTGGTGGCGGCGTAGCCTCATTGATTCAGTTGATGATGGTAGTGGGGTGGTGACAGCAAGCTTAGAGCGGTTTTGGTTTGGATCTGACCAGACCTATGGTAGTTGAGTTGGAAAACTGGTGGTGGGCGGCGAATGGGTGGTTGTGGTTGATGATGGTGGTGCCAGGCAATGTGGCGATGGTGCTGTGACGGCAGTGTTCAGGGGGAGAGATGACGGATGGCATTTTAAGAGTTTAACTTCCAAGTCATGGGTAATATGGACATTTTAATGAAACTGTTATGCATTTGGTGATTCTGTTTGGTCAACTAATATTACTGTTATTTGTAAAAACTAATGGACACACGTGTAATTTCACCATAAGCTCATGAATAAGGGTGTAATTAGCCCCAATTATAATGAACAAGGAGTACACAATGATAAATTGGATCAAAACTGATAACCTCATATAAGTATTTCCATTAATAAAACTTGTCTTTCTCTCATCCTATTGCGGCTCAGTGGTTCTTCTAGCACCAAGCTATAAAATAAAGTATTTCTTCCATAATTTATTAGTCACTGGGTTAGGATCTCTTCCTTGCATTATTGAAGCCTTTTATCTAGAAGAATCCACTCTTTCATCTACAAAAGAGTCGAAAATGTCTTGTCAGGCAGAGGCCAGAGGGTGTCTGAGAGGTTGATAAGTATGCTAAGAACTAGTGCGGAAGTGTGAAGAGGTATAAAAGAAATAAACCTCCCTTATCTCTTTCCTATTGGTAGGTACAGTTTCGTACAAACAGTGGTCTAAGGAAGACTAGTTCATTTATTCACTGTACGTTAACTCAATGTTAGAACTTCATTTCACATTTTCTAAATCTATTACGTGAACAAGGAAACCGCATGATAGTGTGGCTTATAAGTTGTTGAATTGGAGTAGATGATAGAATTATTCTCCATACTAGGAGGGGGCCCTTTCAATTACTACTCCTTAGCTTGGTGTTCGGTTATTCGGTCCGAGTTCGGATGTAAAACTACGAGGGATGGCGCTCTATCCCAAGCATGCAATCACAAGCATGACGTCATATGCTCTTATTTAAATTTTCTTTTCAAAATAACTAAATAGTCATTGTTTTCTCTGGTTGCCTTGCTACTATCTTCTGTATCCTGGAAGCTTGAGAGTTTTAGATTATAGCCATTAGCCCATTCAGAATGTAGTAAAGTGTGAGGCCGTATGTCTACTTGTTGGAAAGCTTAGATACCAAAATGCAACATGAGAAACACAGTCGGCATGAACTCAAAGACCAAAGGCGGCATGAATTAAGTAACTTTATGCTGTGATTCTATATTCCATGAATAATATATGATCATGAATAGTATATGGCAAAATAGTGCATAAAATTGCATGCTTTATAATTGTGGGGTGTTATTAATTTACTATAAGTCTCAAGATTATATTACAATAAAGATAATTGTGTGAAAAATCTTGTTGATTCCACAAGCTTCGAAAAAGAGGGTAAAATCATTTAGTCAATGGGAGCTAAGTGTAACCTTACATCAAACCTCGTATATGTTGGTGTAGTTTTTAAAACCTCGGGTAGTCGAACCTCATGATTACTAAGTGTAATTATCCTTTTTAAGAAAATAATTCCAGGTATTCATTTACCAGAAACAAATCCATGGAAACGGTTTATGTAAAAAGTGTTGGAAGACAGTTTTGATGAAAAAATAATTCAAAAATTTTATCAAAGAACATGCAAGATTCTCAATATTTTATGCTACCAAGAACTTCAAAACAACAAACCCACTAAAGGTTTCCTTTTACGCTACTTCACTTTCTCTTTCCTTTCCACACTTCATTTGTTGTTAAACATTAGCAAGACCGTAAAGTTAGAGATTCAGTTACAAGTTTCCTTAGTGGCATAGGTATCTCTTAATGTCTCGTACCATCTGTTGTTGCTAAAATCTTGATCGGGAACCATAGCCAGAGATTCAATCTGCAAGATAGACCACATAATGACCACTAGGGGGTTCCAGCGAAGGAACTTTCCGATACTTAAGTTAGATCGCAGCTACCAATGTAGAACTCTGAGAAAACAATATAACACATTGTATAGTTGTCTATGTACATGGGGGTAGCTACCTTTATAAATCTTTAGGTAGAAGACACGTAATAGGTTCGTGAGTCTTGACGGTTGGGCCTTGGGCCAGATCAATTATGATCATGTTAGGATCCTCGAGAATCACGTCACACTCCTTCCTGTTATGTTAGGATCATTTTAAGATCTTGGTTCCACCAATATGGTAACCCTCAAATTCGGAATTGACTAGGTTGACTATGAGTCATCCCTGCCACATGTCACCACCCGATTGGTAGAGTTTTTCAAGCTATATCGTAATGTCCCCTGCTTTTGTCAACGGTTACCAATGGGGCAAAAAGCATAATCATGTGTGGGGATAGCTAAAGCAGCAACCTAAGCGGGCCAGAAGGTTCTTCAGAAGCAACATAATCAGAGTGTCGCCTTTGGAAAATGTCAGGACATTCTAGTCGAACCATCTGCTCGGGTGTGGCTTGTCCAAGCTCAGCTGCTTTAAAACCACTCTCACTCTGCTCAAACTATCTTGTACGAGCAGAAAGGAAACAATCTTGGCATTCTGCTCAGGTAGAGTGCCCAAATGGCATTCTGCTCGGGCAGAAGCCTTTGCCACCATTGTGCTTCGTCCAGCACAAATGGGATGAAGTGCACACTTTGCTCGGAATGAGTGCTCGGATAGCATTCTGCACTAGCAAAAGCCTTTATCCCTTTTGTGCTTCGTCCGAGCACAAAGGGGATGAAGTAGACACTCTGCTTCGATAGAGTGCTCAGACGACATTCTGCTCTGTCAGAAGCATATGCCCCTTTTTGTGCTTCGTCCGAGCACAAGAGGGATGAATGCACACTCTGCTCGGGCAGAGTGCTCGGATAACATTCTGCTCGGGCAGATGCCTTTGCCCCTTTTGTGATTCGTCTGAGCACAAAGAGGATGAGATAGACATTATGTTCGGTCGTAGTGCTCGGACGACATTCTGCTCGAGTAGTAGCCTTTGCCCCCTTTATACTTCGCCCGAGCACAAAGGAGATGAAGTAGACTCTCTGCTCAGGCAGAGTGCTCGAACGACATTCTGCACGGGTAGATGCCTTTGCCCCCTTTGTACTTCTTCAGAGCACAAAGGGAATTAAATGCACACTCTGCTCGGGCAGAGTGCTCGGACGGCATTCTGCTCAAGCAGATGCCTTTTTGTCCCCTTTGTGCTTCGTCCGAGCACAAAGGGGATAAAATTGATACTTTGCTTAGGCAGAGTGCTCGGACGACATTCTGCTCGGGTAGATGCCTTTGTTCCCTTTGTGCTTCATCCTTGCACAAAGAGGATGAAATGCACACTCTACTCGAGCAGAGTGCTTGAACGGCATTTTGCTCGGCCAGATGCCTTTGCCCCTTTTGTACTTCATCCTAGCACAAAGGGGATGAAATTGAGACTTTGCTCGGGCAGAATGCTCGGACAACATTCTGTTCGGACGATGCCTTTGCCCCTTTTGTGCTTTGTCAAGAGCGTGGCAAGCAATCCCGGTTGGTATTGCACCCATAACAGGCACAGACTTCTTAGAGGTGGCCTCAAGTCCAACAAGGGTTGGCATTCTAAATACTTTTTTGTCAGCCGCCAAGAAAAACAACCTTTGGGGTTTGACAATAAGTGAAATGCTTACTGCAAGGAGCTTGAGAGCAAAGACAAGCCAACTTTCGACGTCTTGACGAAGCATATACTTGACCATATCAAGCTGAGAGGTGGTCTCTCCATCGATGAATATATGACGGCACAGGAGTTAGAGTACACGAAGATCATTCCCCGTATGCATGTGCCTGGGGGTATTCCAGTTGATCCTTTATCTCACGTTGCGGCTAACGCATCTTCTACTAGGCCTAAGCCTTTAGGTAGATGTCATGTGTGCCTTCATTTATACTTCATGACTTCTTCTGGCTCTTTCACTTATGTTCTAATATATTTTTCCCTTTTGTGCAGAGATGGCCAGCGGTAGTGGAAAAGCACAAAAGTTTGGCTTTTTAAGCGTCCTTCAAAAGGTGAAGGGATAGAGGAAGGAGAACACTCTGTCAGTTGAGCTGCACCCTGCTCCAAATAGGACCAAAATCAGTCTTTTTGATCCCCTTCCCTGAGTCATTGAGGGGGTTTCCATTGAGGAAGCTCATATCTTTAGGCCTAGGTAGACCATTAGGCAACGTGACAATGGGGATGCCGAACAGCCACGTTTTCGAGCAGCACCTTGCGCATGGCGTTCTTCCCAAAAACATGGAGATCCTCATGAACCTGACACATGAGTCCTTTGCGTGCACTTTTGCCCAAGCTGTGTACTCAGTAAGGGCTCGGTCACATTCCCCTTACTCTTTAACTTCAATGTTCTTCTGCTCATAGCTGGTCATCATCTTTGTGTTTTAGATATACTCTTGCAGCGTGGTGCACTGATGTTATCTTACTTCGAGAAGACTAGGGAGGTAGACGCTTAAGAAGGACAAGAAAAGAGAGATGTTGTCACCAAAGGTGAGGAGGCCACCAAGCACGTGCATGAGTTGACGAAGAGGGAGATAGATCTTTTGGCCCTAGTTAACAACCTTGAAAAGAGGCTAGAAAGGGCAAAGAGAAAGGAAGCTGAGGCTACAGGGAAGGGCATCCAAGATTATCACGATGGGAATGCCGCGACGAATGGTTGAAGAAGCGCACTAAGGACCCCCTAGAATTCTACGTGATGGGCTTCCAAAAGGCCAAAGATATGTACGCCCAAAGGTTTTTTGATGTCCCTTGGACGATTTAATTGTGCCTGATTTTGGGTCGCCTTCTGGAAAAAGGGTCATGCCTTCTGAGCTGGTGATGTTATTTCTCAGGCCGAGAAGGATGACTAGCCTGGCGCTACCCCCGAGCCTTAGAGTAGATGTTATGTTTCTCCGTACTCTAGGCTCTTCTTGAATGTAGTGATATTTTTGTTAAGTAATTCTAATGCCCCTTGAGGGTTTGTAAGCACTCTATCACATTTGTCACTAGTCATTTGGAGGGTGTTAGGTTATGTAGTTATGTGTTCATGAGCTTATGCTTCCCCACATCATACTTGCATTGTCTTTACTTTTTCCCGAACTCTTACTATCAATTAAGAGCTGGCAAAGAAGCCTCGCACTCTCGCTT
Organism: Escallonia rubra; assembly: GCA_033065855.1. NCBI lineage: Eukaryota > Viridiplantae > Streptophyta > Magnoliopsida > Escalloniales > Escalloniaceae > Escallonia > Escallonia rubra. The sequence continues at coordinate 42,625 of JAVXUO010001265.1, read as the reverse complement.
GGCCAGGTTTTGAAATAGCAAATTGTGGTGGTGTGACGAAGTCCCACAAAGACCTTTTTGTTTCACGGGTTAGAGCTGTAACTAAACCGTTGGGATAACACTTGGGTTCTATCTTAACACCTTTAGTGCTCTTCTTTAAAGAAGTGCATATGTTAGAAGTAGCTTGCCCCCGAACTATTGGGAGCTGGGGCCGGTAACTTGTGAATTGCCTTTCTCGTCTGAGCATAAAGGGAATGGAGTTGTCAATCTACTCGGGCAGAGTGCTTGGACAAGGACTTATCGGGCAGATGCATGGATGCCCATGTGCTTCATCCGAGCATGTTAGGGATGAAGTGTGCACCCTGCTCGGGTAGGGTGCTTGGGTAGATGCTTTGGATCCTTTATGCTTTATCCAAGCACAATGGGAATGAAGTTGGTACCCTGATGGGTTTCATTGTGGTGGGTGGAGGAGGAGGTGACGGCGAAGAGGAGGGAGGGTTTTGATGTGGTGAATGAGAAGTGGAGAGTGACGGCACTAGTGAAGATGGCGGATGGCAAAGTGGTGGGGGCTTAGTTTGACATGGCATCATCTTCAATGGAGAGAACCAGATAGAGAGGCTCCGTAAACTGGAGCGAGCGTGGGGACTTCAAAGAAAATTAGGATAATTTTCAGACAGACCCCTCGTGGTTTGGGGGGAGTTACAAAAAGACACTTCCTTTTTTTTTTTGCATATGGCCCCATGAGGTGTTGATTTTATTGTAATCATTAGAAAAACCGTCCAAATAGAAGGGACAACGTAGTACACATAAATGACTATACTAACCTTTGTGCATTTCATTTCTCATTCATGTGCCAATCTCTTCTCCACTCCAACTAAACACATCCTTAGCTGCCACCCTCACCAAATCCAGCCCTATACTCGACCACCACCCATTTGCCACCACCCCAGACCCATTCATTGTCGATCTGCCACCACCAGCCCTGTCAACCACCGCCACTAGCCCTAGCCCCAACCCACAGCCCCGTTTAACACCCATAGCCAAGCCCAAGCTCCGTCCGACACCCATAACCCAGCCTAGTTGACCCATAGTCGTTGCCCCCACCACTTTCTTCCACCAACCCTGTCAACCCACAATAGCCCCCACCACCACTTGTTTCCAACATCCCATCCACATCCACTAACAAGCAGTTTATCCCCCTCCAAAACCACCACCAATCACGTCCACCAACAATCCAACCGTATTAACCATCGTCGCCATTCACATGCAAGGCCACGTCTAAGTTCAATTTTTATTATACCAATTCGACCGTTGCAGATCTAATTTCTTGTTGCCGTGACCATATCTGGTGCTATGGGACTGAAAATCCTTTAAATTTTGAGGAACAACGAAGGATAATGTCACCAGGATCGTGGAAGACACATTTGTAAAGAGTAAATTACACATTTGATCTATTCTATAACATTTGTTAACGGATGCAACATAATAAGTATCAGAGGCAGGCCTTTTACAAATAATAGAAGCGAAGGTGTCTTTTTGCAACTCGCTGAAATCACGATAAGTCTGTATGTAAATTACCCAAGAAAATATTTGGCCCATCTATGCAAGGAATTGAAAAAACTATTTAGTAGTCTGAAATTACAATGAGTTAGGATCTTTATATCATAGGACTTAAACCTATATACAAGCGTTAAGGCCCAACAAGTCAAAGGAAGTAATAATGGTGTAATGGCAATACGGGTATCGTGACGTTCTGGCCAATATTTCTTACTACTAGTGAAGTTGTGGCCAATATTTATTCATTTCTATTTTCCGGTTAACGACCACCCTGCAGACGAAGCCTTGAATGGAGATTTCAAATTTTAGTAGTCTCGGCGCGAGTTCAAACCTGCAGATTTCACATAGAAAAACCAATAAAATCTAAATCTTTAGCCCATTTGCCGCAAAAATTCCTCAACATTTTCAACTCCCGGTATTTCATTGATAAGATCATGAAGTTAACTTTTCTCGGGTTTTCAATCCGGGTAAAACCGTTTTCTTTTTTTCTTTTTATAAAGATACTATATTATTGAACGAAGGTACGTGATACATTGTTTATGATGTCAGACCTTATAAAAAGAGGCGTCTCCTCCATTCAAACTAGGTGATCTAGCAAGTAATTTATATATCTAGTTAACCTACGTGTAACCTTGTTTCCGCTTCGTCTAACCAAGAAAATCTCATATTCGTATTACTGCATCCAAAAAAGAAAATAAACTTTTGAAGTACATTATGGTTGCTCATGACTAACAAGATATTATGTCAACAACAACCACCCTGAACTATAAACCAACAACAATGAAAAAACAAATAATCTACCAATTTCACTGCATTTTAGTTACCATTTTCTTTGTTTTTATTTTCTCTTGTTTGGTTACACTGTTGATGCCAAGTAAAATGGGTTCGTACCTACGTGGAGGTGCCACAAATGCTGCAGTCTGAGTCAGCTTCCAAGTATGCAAAATGAGACACAGTGAGGGCGGAGTAAGGGCATAGAGCAAGCCTTCCCAGACAGGCTGTGAGGGCTGGCGTGTTGCGCAGACAAGGCGGAGACGAACATGGTCGACAATCGACAATCCAAGTTAGGGTCCAAGTCAGGGGTGCAGCGTCAAGGGTCCGATGTCGGAAGTCCAAATGTGTTTCTCTCTCTAGAATTCCAGAGAAAATGGATTTTTAGAGAGAGAAAGTTAAAATGTCAAATGAGAGAGAGAGTCCTCCAAATGAGTTCCAAAGTCCCTTATTTATAAGGAAAAGTGTGCTTCTGTCATCAGTGTGTCATCAACTGACACGTGTCATCCCCTGGAAGTGACACGTCACCAGGGAGTCCACAAATACCGGTTCTTCGTCGGACTACCAGTTCCCAACTTCGCACTGTCTTACCTCACACAGCATCTCTCTACCTGTCTAAGAAGACTGACCACACTCGACGGTGTGATCAGAGTAAGCCTGGTGCCCCCGCCACCGGGCCAAGCCCTTACTGAATCCCACAATGTGCGTCAAGAGACGCGTAGAGAACCTGACAGTGGTGAGGGTTGCCCCTATGACCAACTACCAGGCGGACTAGGCATGATGCCCTTCCGAGATCTACTGTCGTCTCGGAGTGACCCGGGGGTCATCGTCTTGGGGGGCCCGATGATCACTGGTAACATCAGTGGACGTGGTCGTAGTTTACACGTGCCTAGTGTCATGCAAGTCACCCCAGACGGCGATAGCTTTGCGGTAACGAGCCTATCCCGCTACGAATGTCCTCGTGCCAGAGCACTACGAGCGAAGCGCCCCCCCCCCCCCGCGGAATGAAGACAACGATAGCTTTATGGTAATGAGCCTATCCCGCTGCGGAGGGTCCTCGTGCCGGAGCACTACGAGCGGAGCCCCCCGGAATGAAGACGGTGATAGCTTTGTGGTAACGAGCCTATCCCGCTGCGAAGGGTCCTCGTGTCGAAGCACTACGAGCGGAGCCCCCCGAAATGAAGACGTCAATAGCTTTGTGGTAACGAGTCTATCCCGCTACAAAGGGTCCTCGTGCCGGAGCACTACGATCGGAGCCCCCTGAAATGAAAACAACGATAGCTTTGTAGTAACGAGCCTATCCCGCTGCAAAGGGTCCTCGTACGAGAGCACTACGAGCGGAGCCCCTCGGAATGCTTCAAACTCTGGAGAGTGGGTCAAAGCATGTTCCACGTCCATGGCGTGGGAACATGGTGGGGTGATTGAATGTGGTTCCCGGAGGCCTGTAACATGATTGTGGCTCATATGCGTGGTGCCTATAGCACGAGACATTGGTTGTGGCGCATGAGCGCAGCGACTACCGTAGCGAGACAATACTTGGTGCCCGGGGCATGTATGATGGAAGTGGCGCACGGGCGCGGCGACGACCATCGCGGAGATAATGCTTGGTGCCGAGGCACGTCCGTATCAGCGGCGCGGCGCATCGACGCGGTGGAGTGTTGGAGACAGTGCAGGGGCGACAGTCGTCGTGCGGACATGGGTGATGGGTGAGCATTGCAGAGATAGTACGTTGAATGAGATGGAAATGGAGGCGCTTGCAGCTCCCCGAGATAAGAGTGGCGACCCCCCTTTAAAGAGGGTGGTTGACCCCTCCTCAAAGAGGTTGGCCGACCCCCCCCCCCCCTTTGAGGGAGGTGGCTGAGCTCTCGAGGTGGTGTTGCTCACTTGCATGCTTTTCCCAAGTGTTGGTGTCGTTGACGTTGCTACGTTGGCAACAAAAATATGTTAGTCACAAATTTCCGCGAACATTCAATGCAAGATTCATTTTGACAAGTTTAAAGCGTTGAAAATTTGACCGTTGAATGCGTCGACGTGTCGCACAAAATGGGGCCCCTGGTGGCCCTTGGGTACGACCAGAATAGGTTTGGAACATAAGCCCCCAGCGTGTGGCGTGCGCGGAAGGGCAACTCGAGCGGGTGCCACACGCATAGAGTTGCGTCTCGGTGAAGTCTATTTACATTTTACAGTGAGTTTATTGTACTTGTCAAGCGAAATCATAATTTATCAATAGCGGGAAAAAATAATATGGAAAAAGTGTGTGATAGCGTCCGATCAAAAGTAGCGCACAAAAAATGCAGGGAGTGCCAAAAAGGGGATTATCCGTTCGAAAATATAATTGTTTGATTTTGGGGGAAATTTTTTTTTTTTTTTTGTGGTTTGAAATTCAAATCACCTATATATAAAGAGAGAGAGTGGTGACTCTTCCACAAGACTCAAACTTTCAAGAGAAAAAAAGAAAGAAAGAGAGAAAAGAAGAAAGAAGAAAAAATGGCAAGAGAACGCAAGGAGGTGGCTGAAGGGTCGGCCACGATAGGGGGTCGGTAGGGAGGGGTCGGCGGCATAGGGGAGGTCGTCGGGCATGAGGGAAGGGAGGGAGAGGGAAAAGGAAAGGGAAAGGGAGAAAGAAAAGAGAGGGGGTCGGCCGGTGCCATGGACTCGGTCCGTTTTGGTGGGTCGGCGGGGTAAAGGGGGTCGGCCAGCTTGGTCGGCGGGGGAAGGAGTGGAGGAAGGGGGAAGGAAGGTGGGGGAAAAGGGGAAGAGGGAAGGGGGTCAGCCCGCACAGGTGCCTCGGCCGGTGCAAGGGGGTCGGCGACCTTCGTGGGGGGAGGGGGGAAAGAAGGTGGGGGAAAAGGAAGATAAGAGGGAGGTGGGTCGGCCGCCCATGGTGGGTCGGCCAGCCATGGGGGGTCGGCGGGTTCAGGTGGTAGTGGGGGAAAGGAAAAGGGGGAGAAGGGGAAAGAGAGAAGGGAGGTCAGCCTACGCTGGAGGGTCGGCCAGCTTGGTCGGCGGGGGAGGGAGTGGAGGAAGGGCCACACTTGCTAAGCCAACGTCGGTGCTGAAGATAGTGAGGTAGAAGATGTGGGCGAAGCCGCGAGGTGCGGCGGTTAGCGCATCGCGACCACCGCGGGGCGTGTCGACCGCGCCTGTCCAGGCGCCTTCGAGAAATGATAACACAGTTGTGCCTAGCGGGGAGACGGGAGTGCTGTTGACCTTTGATGATGATTTCGTGAGGACGTATGATCCGGAGCCGGACAAGACGAGCACACTGCTTAGGGTGAAGGGGGTGGTACCTTGTATACCCGACCGAGAGTTATGGAGGGAGTTGGCCATTCGGGTGGCTGATGGAGCTTTCAAGACACCATGAAGTGGTCCGTCGATGGGAGAGGAGCCACGGATGCCGTCGCCATATGTGCGTGCGCCGAGCTAGGAGGAGGCGCATGTGATGTCGTTGAGATACGTACCGACGTTGTTGGTCGAGAGGGAGGATATACCCTGGTCACCTATGGTGTTCAAGGGCCATGGTACGATGCCAATAGGTTGGGATTTCTGGTGCGAGTGCATGGTGGAGACGCCAGAACGGGCAGAGCTGTTGCAGTCATTGGGGTTACTGCCGGCGATAGATATTACCGCGAGGGGACTGGAGTTGTATAAGGATACGCCAGGGATGACCCTATTGCTGTCGAGGTGGAACACGCAGTCTCATGCCTTTGTGATTGAGTTTGGGGAGATCGGGCCGACACTACTTGATGTGCTGATGCTGATAAGGTTGCCGATGCACGGGGAGTCGAATGCGCGGCTGACCCGACTGAGTGGAAATGAGCGGCTGTTATAGACACAGCTACTAGATATCTTGTCGGAGACGAGGAAGCACCGGAAGGGGACGTACTGTGGGTGGCTCTGACAGTTCTATGGTACGGCGCAGGCGAAGACAGGACAGAAGCTAGGCAATGCCGCCCATTTCGTGATGAGGCCGTATTACGACAATGAGCGGTAGGAGATGGTAGCGTTCTTGGTTATGTTCTTGTCGAGGTACGCGTTGTACTGTCAGTTTATTGTATTCTTGTATATGGGGTAGGTTACTCCTGCAATGTATAATTAGTCGATTTGGATTTGCAGGTATGTGTTTGAGGGGACACCAGAGGACGGTATTTCCCCGAGGGTGTTTCCTTTGGCTATTCAGATGGCGCAGGGCAGGCGTATTGGATTGGCTCCCGTATATCTAGGCACGCTGTATTCACGGCTACATCAGTTCGTAAATGACGTGAAGCGGTCGCATGGGCGGTATCAGGTGGCGACGTATGTGGACTGGATGTTCCTGCAAAGGTATCAGTATGAGTGCTTTCCAGATTATCGGCCGGTAGGATACCCGCTCGAGCATCGGTGACACAGGGAGGCAAGTCTCGGCAGGTAGCTCAGTGGTGCAGTGGGTCATGGGCGTTTGCATGGGCAGGCATCAGGAGGCCGGAGTGCCTGTTGGCGCAGATCTTAGATCTGAGGGATGCATGCTTGGCGCGACCGTATATGGGCATGCATGCATCATATGGAGTGCCACCCTGGTTGCATGTACAGGAGATGATGACAGACCTGACCAGGAGAGGAGACCTGGGGCAGGGACATCTTGTGCTACTGGTGGCCTATTTTCTGGGCTGGCTCCCGGTTATGACAGATAATGGTGGGAAGCTTGCTGAGTGCCGCTACTATGTGGCGAGGTATACCCCGGACCGTCTGTCGCTGGCATTCAGTTATGACTTAGAGCCAGCCCATGTAGTGTGACGACTACTTTCGGATATACTTGATATGACAGAGTTCGCGAGTGGCCTGCACCGACGATAGAGTGGAAGTGGCCGGGGATAGAGGTAGCGGGGGTAGTGACATTAGAGTATGCACAGTGGTGGGAGCAGCTACGAGATAGTTGGGCGGAGTGGTTGGCGCAGCCGTCGGCTGCGTGTTGGTGTGTTCATGTACTTGCATGCGACTGGGCATTGAGCTTGATATCGATGACAATTGCGAGACAGTCGAGCATGTCGGCGCTAGTGACCGGGAGTGCTGGTGGGAGCTCAGAGAGGGATGCAGGTGAGGGTGCTGAGGAGTCTGATGACGATGCCCCATGAGAGGACAGTGGAGAAGAGCCGGTGGTGCAGGTGCCGGGGGTCGGCAAGGGTCCCCTATCAGCACTGCGAGTGGGGATGATAGAGACTGCTCGTCAAGCTAGTGCAGGTACATCATGCCTATCAGGATCGAAGAGGCCGCGGGATGTATCAGATGAGTTAGAGGCCGAAGTTTGTTTTTGTTGCTTGCTTTGTGCTTTCATTGTTGGTTGCTTATGATTACAGAGGTATATGGACTGAAGGTTGTTTTGACAGGAGCAGTAGGAGGTAAATTATCGAGCACACTAGCGAGGCAGACGCCGATGCTAAAGTGGAGGAGGTGATGACAGGTGAGTTCGGTGGGCCAGCTGATGGCGATGAGACTGAGGCGGTCGAGACGATGGGGGCCGGGGCAACTGGGAGGTTGAATCCATTGCCTGGTGCTGAGGAGACAGTGAAGGCCCTATACGGCGGACCGGTGGACGATTCATTGATGTTTGATGCCAGTGGCTACTGGTGGACGGGCACGACGACAGAGGCCGCGATAGGTGATCGTGGGGACCCAACAGAACTCGAGCCTGTTGTTGCAGTCCCAGTTCACGAGCTAGAGACGCCGATTCAATCTGTGGCGGAGCGACAACATGACACATCATCGGGGTCGGCGATCGAGGCGGGTGGTACGCTACTGGCGATGCACTCAGCTACTGTTGGTACGCAGACAATGAGAGGAGTGTCGGAGACGCCTGTAGTGGGTGGGAGTGGGGTAGCAGCCGAAGACGTCAATAGAGGGTCCTCGAATGGGCAAGTGGATATGGCGACATGGGAGGGTCTACAGCTGCCTGTTGAGTCGGTGCGCCGGCTAGAGCTGATGAAGGCAGCGTTCCCGTGGACTTTGGAGGGGGTTACTGTGGGGAACCCGATACTACAGAGGTGGGTGTATGCGGGGTTTGTAGAGTGGTTACTGCCGTTTTCTAGTGTGCCACCGACAAACTGGACTGCAGAGTTCATTGGTCGGTCATTATCAGAGTTCGTGCCGTATACATCACTGGGCCTACAGTTGGATTGGCTGGCGGACTTCTTTAGGTCGAGGAGTGAGAGGGGGTCTATGGGGGAGATGATGGCCCTTGTGCCCATGGAAGAGACGTTGCTGGAGAGGCGACGAACTAGTTTGGAGGCGGAGCGGGAATGCAAGCTTGAAGGATAGGGATGTGGTAACACCTTCCAGATTTTCTAAGGACTATGCCGGCACCCCCTTGCCGGAGGGGTGCTCCATCGGGACCTTTGCTGGTGGCCGAACCATCAAATTTGAGCATCCACAAGTCAGCTACGTCGGTTATCAGGGTCGTCTCCTCGCCTGGTAATTGAACTAAGGTAGGTTCATGGTGTTGGCGCGGAAAGAAAGCCAAGATATCTGCAAGGGCTTGACTCCGTAGAGCGGTAGGGTTTTTGATAGAGAGGTCGAACTCGGTGAGGAGTAACAGCCAGCGGGTAAGTCGACCATACAGGGCAGGGCGTGTGAGCATGTACGGGAGTGGATCAGCCTCAGTGACAAGTGTGATCTCGTGCGCCAAGAAGTAGTATTTGACTTTCTATGAGGCGTACACCAAGGCTAAGCAGTGCTTCTCGAGCTCGGAGTAATTGGCTTCGAGTCCCCTGATTAACCGACTGAGATAATAGGTTGGACGCTCTACCCCATCCACCTCTTGGGCGAGCAATGCCCCTATGGACCTGGGTGTGGAGGTCAAGTAAAGCAAGAGGGGGATACCTCGCTGTGGCATGACCATGGTTTGCGGTGACATGAGGACCGCCTTGATATGTTCAAATGCTTGCTGTTAGGGCGCACCCCAACTCCACGGTGCACTTTTGTGCGTCAAGTGTTGGAAGGGTGTGATAAGTTCGGCCAAGGCAGGGATGGATCGACGAAGGTAAGAAACCTTGCTGAGGAAGCTCTTCAACTGTTGTGTGCTCTCGCGCGGCGGCATCTCTTGGATAGAGTCGGCTTTAGAAGGGTCAATGTTGATGCCCTGTCGACTGACCAAGAAACCGAGGAATTTACCGGAGGAGACTCCAAAGGCACATTTCAGAGGGTTCATCCGCATATTGTACTGGCGACAATGATCAAAGACTGCTCGAAGGTTAGTGGTGATCACTTTCCTTCTTAGACTTGATGATGAGATCGTCGACGTAGTCTTCCACTGTACGGTGTATCATGTCGTGGAAGATTGTTGTCATCGCTCTTTGATATGTAGCACCCATATTCTTGAGACCGAAGGGCATGACTTTCCAACAAAAGTTACCCATGGGAGTTCGGAAGGCTGTCTTGGCATAGTCGTCAAGATTCATCCGAATTTGGTTGTAGCCGGCGAAACCATCCATGAAAGATAAGGTCTCATGTCCGACGGCAGCCTCCGTAAGCATGTCGATGTTAGGCAGTGGAAACTCTTCTTTTGGGCATGCTTTGTTCAAGTCCTGAAAGTCAATACAAATACAGACTTAGCCATTCTTCTTCTGTACAGAGACAACATTGGCTAGCCAGATGTGATGAGTGATAAGTTCAATGAAGCCAGCCTGTAGAAGTCGTTCTATCTCTTGCTTGATTTTTAACTCAAGCTCGAGGCAGAAGGACCGCTGGTGTTATCGGACAGGGGTGGACCCAGTAGCAATGTTAAGTTGATGTGTCACCAAGGCAGTGTCCAATCCAGGTATCTCATTGTAACTCCATGCCAACACATCGCGATACTCGCAAAGGAGGGTAACTGATTCCTCTCTTCGGCCCATGGCGAGTTTTGTGCCAATATATGTCAGTCGGGGTTCCTCGCTCGGGTCAATCATGTTGATTTCTTCAAGGTCTTCGACTTGTGGTCGACGGCCGTCTTCGTAGCAGGGTGGGGCGGCAACCAGGGTAAGTTCGGGATCTAACAGGCATTGCTCGGCCGCGTAGCACCATTCAGTTTTCATGGACAGGTCAGAGTTAAGGGGGTCAGATGATGGACCATCTAAAGCCCTCGCACACCATCGTAATTGGTAGATGACGTTGCCATCTTTGAAGATTCGTTGGAAGGCTGGTTCGACCTTTTGTTTCTTTGACTTGGGTGATGAAGGCGGGGAGTGGGTTGTGACAGCGGGTAGCGGCACTGAGATTGACCCTTTGTTCTTATTACCTTTCTTGGTCTTGGACTTGGGAGGCTTGTTTCCACATAGCTCATCCCAATTTGGCAGTTTGGTCGAATGGATGTGAGTAGCATTCTCACCATCCTCGGCAAGCTCAGTGAAGAAAGAGGCCTCAGCGAAGTAGGATTCGGCACATTCGAAGGGGGCCTTGGTTGCGGGTATTGACTTCGCTACCTCATGTCCTGCAGGACCGGCCACCAGTTTCACACACTCTGGTGGTACGATGGATCCAAGGTCGACCGAGCAGAAGGTGGAAGGCATGCTCGCTGTCTATCACATGGAAAGTAGTGTCGCGAAACACAGTTCTGACCATGAGGTCAACAATGATATGGCCGAGGGTCGACTGGGAACCCTGCCCGAAGCTAGTGATCTTAACGGGGTCGTGGATGATTTTTCTTAGGGGAATGCCGACCCGTTACAAGGTGATGACATGTATGATATTGATTGAGGCGCCGCAGTTTACTAGGACGCGACAGAAGCCTGTGCCATTAACGGTGCATTTAAGGAACAACGGTCGGTTGTGGAGTTTGACCGGTAGTGAGTCCTCGTTCGAGAAAATGAATGCAGTAGAAGGGAAATGTGTGAATTTGGCTAGCGCAACGAAGCATTCAGGACCAAAGGTTGTGGTGACCTCGATCAGACACTTTGAGAGGTAGGTCCGTGCCGCGGGTGAAAATCCCATTTCATCAAAAAAGCTTTTGATTTTTGACATTTGCCCAAAGGAGGACGTTGGCTGAGTGGTAGGAGGCGCGCCAGGTAAAACTGTGAGAATGGCCTCTGTCGAGGTTTCGGTGGTGACAGGCTCAACATGATCAGTGATGGCAATGAGCACCTGATGCTCCCTGTTGTTGTTACCATGTTGTGGGTAAGGGTGCCCAAGTACGTTGTTGTTCTCTCAAAACTTTAGGTCGCCTGCCACGCATTTCCTTGCAAAGATAGCTTTCAGCCCATTGCAGTCTTTAAGATGATGTCCAAGAGCTTGATGGTAAGGACAGTAGTTAGATCTGGCCTTCTCCGCTTCTGTGATGTTGACCCTCATTGGTGGCAGTTGGAAGTTGTTGTCGTTTGCCACCCATTCAGCTAAAAATTCTTTCACCATGTTCAAATCACATAGGTGGGTGCGGGCTCTCGTTGCCTGCGCTTGTCAGAGCATCGGTCCCCATATTGGATCTGACGCTTGAAGCCACTATAACTGTTGTTGTTGTTGTTGTTGTTGTTGCTGTTGTTGCTGTTGTTGTTATGCTGAGTGTTGGGTGTGGCTGCTGAGGCCAGCAGTGCATTCTATGGGCGAGGCTTCCACGGCTTGATAGGGTCGACCGACTTGTAAGTACGGCGAGCTGTTTCCTTGAGGTGTCTCCATGATCTCAACTGCATGTTCTCGATATGCACCCAGTAGATGTCATTCCTGTTTTTGATGCCTAGGGGACCCAATGTCTCCTCCTTACTAAAATCTGTACGCTCGCGGCATTTAAGGTGAAAATGGTGCACATATTTGGTTAAGTTTTCGCCAGGATTCTAGCGTATGCTAGCGATGTCCACTATAGTGACTCGTTCAGCTTCTTAGTGGAATATGTCCAAGAATAGTTGGACCATTTCACTCCATGAATGGACAGTCCCCGTAGGGATCTAATGATACCAAGTGTATGCCAAGCCTATGAGGGACTTGTGAAACTCCCTTCACTTCAAACTATCACCCGGGCCATATTGCTCCAATGAGTCGATGAATCTTGTTAAGTACTCACAGGCGTTGCCCTCATGTCCGTTAAAGAGCACAAATGTGGGTTGCTTGTATTTGAGTGGGTATGGTATGATGGCTATCTCGTTGGCATATGTCACATGGCCTGTCGGTCAGGCTGATTAGTCGGGTGCAGAATTCTGTGACAGTTGGTGGAGGAGGGCGTCGAAGTCTGACTTAGAGACGTAGTGAGGGGATGGTTCTTCATGGCCAACCAAGGGATGGTGGCTGGCTGAGGCGCCGCGAGCCCCCGAGCCCTCTGACGGGGCAATTTGATGAGCAGAAGTAACAGAGGGATAATATAGGACATATGTGCTGGTAATGGCAATTGTATAAGGGCATGGGTGAGCGGGCGAGACATATCCACCACTTGACCGGTTGTTTGATGTTGCTCTGTTGGGTAGGGGTTAGGCTCCATCTCAATGGAGTCATGAGTTTCGAAAGAGCTTCTAGCTGGCACATGCTGAGGTGTAACCACAGGGAGGACCTGTTGCAATAGGGGTCCAAAGTCTACCTGTGGTCTGTGTGATGGTATCGTGGGATGCGGTGCATTGGCTACAGGTGGTGAAGATGTCGCGAGTCCTACCGCCAAGGGTCTGGATGATCGAGGCGGCAGTGGTCGTGACACTAGGGCCTGAGCGGCGTCATAAGCCAACCCAGGTTCTGAAGGTTGGACTGGTGCACTGGGTTGTTGTGAGGCCAACGCCTGTATAGATTTTTGCATTTCCATGATAGCGGCCATAAGAGTGGTCTGCGAGTCTTGCAGGTTGGCTATAGTGGGAGTAAACTGCTGAATGGCCGCATTGACTGCAACTTACACGTCAGGTGCAGTAGTCGGTGGCTGGTCTTGGAGACGCATGGCACTAGTTCCTTCTTGTTCGCCAACGTGGTCTTCATCTTGCACTGCATGGATAAGGCCCTGGCTGGTAGCCCTCGTAACTCTTCGTTGCATAGGCATGGTGCTTAAGTGCGGAAGGTAGGCAGACTGCAATACGATGCTCACCTCCCCAGTAGAGTCACCAAAATGATGCCAAGGAAAATGGATTCGTACCTACGTGGAGGTGCCACAAAGGCTGCAGTGCGAGGCAGCTACCAAGGATGCAAAGTGAGAGATAGTGAGGGCGAAGTAAGGGCAGAGAGCAATGCTCTCAAGACAGGCTGTGAGGGCTGGCATTGTTGCGGAGATAAGGCGGTGACGAACAGGGCCGACAGTCGACAATCCAATCTATGGTCTAAGTTAGGGGTCCAGCGACAGGGGTCCGATGTCAGAGGTCCAACTATGTTTCTCTCTCTAGAATTCAGAGAGAATGGGTTTTTAGAGAGAGAAAGTGAAAATGTCAAATGAGATAGCGTCCTCCAAATGAGTTCTAAAGTCCCCTATTTATAGGGAAAAGTGTGCCTGTGTCATCAGCTAACACGTGTCATCCCCTGGGAGTGACACGTCACCAAGGGGGTCCACAAATACAGATTCTCTGTCGGACTACCGGTTCCCAAATTCGTACTGCCCTGCCCCACACGGCATCTCTCTACCTGTCTTAGAAGATTGACCACACACGACGACATGATTAGAGTAAGCCCGTTACCCCAGCCACTGGTCCAAGCCCTTACTGAATCCCACAAGGTGCGTAAAAAGACGCGCAGAGAACCTGACAGCGGTGAGGGTTGCCCCTGTGACCAACTGCCAGGCGGACTAGGCGCGATGCCCTCCAAAAACCTGCTCCCGTCTGGGAGTGACTCGGGGGTCATTGTCTTGGGGGCGCTGATGATCACCGGTAACATGAGTGGACATGGTCGCAGCTCAGTGCCTAGTGTCATGCAAGTCACCACAGGCGGCGATAGCTTCTATGGTAGCGAGCTTATCCTGCTGTGAAGGGTCCTCGTGCCGGAGCACTACGAACGGATCCCCCCGGAAAGAAGATGGCGATAGCTTCCGTGGTAGCTAGCCTATCCTGTTGCGAAGGGTCCTCGTGCTGGAGCACTACGAGCGGAGGCCCCTGTAATGAAGACGTCGATAGCTTTGTGGTAACAAGCTTATCCCGCTGCAAAGGGTCCTCGTGTCAGAGCACTGCGAGCCGAGCCCCCCGTAATGAAAACAGCGATAGCTTTGTGGTAACGAGCCTACCCCCTGCAAAGGGTCCTCATGCCAGAGCACTACGAGCGGAGCCCCCCGAAATGAAGACGGAGATAACTTTGTGGTAACGAGCCTACCCCCTGCAAAGGGTCCTCATGCCAGAGCACTACGAGCGGAGCCCCCCCCCCCCCCCCGGAATGAAGACGGCAATAGCTATGTGGTAACGAGCCTATCCCACTACGAAGGGTCCTCGTGCCGGAACACTATGAGCGGAGCCCCCGGAATGAAGACGGCGATAGCTTTGTGGTAACGAGCCTATCCCGCTGCGAAGGGTCCTCGTGCTGGAGCACTACGAGCGGAGCCCCTCGGAATACTGCACACTCCGAAGAGTGGGTCGAAGCATGTTCCACGTCCATGGCGAGGGCACATGGTGTGGTGAATGAGTGTGATGCCCGGAGGCCTGTAACATGATTGTGGCGCATGGGCGCGGTGCCTACAGCATGAGACGTTGATTGTGGCGCATGGGCACAGCGATGACCGTCGCGAGACAATACCTGGTGCCCGCGACATGTATGATGGAAGTAGCGCACGGGCACGGCGACGATCATTGCGGAGATAATGCCTGGTGCCGGGGCGCGTCCGTATCGGCGACGCGGCGGAGTGTTGGAGACAGTGCGCTGGCGACAGTCGTGCGTTGAATGAGATGCAAATTGAGGCGCTTGCAGCTCCCCGAGACAAGAGTGGCCGACCCCCCATTTAAAAAGGGTGGCTGACCCCTCCTTTAAAAAGGGTGGCTGACCCCCCCCCCTCTTTGAGAGAGGTGGCCGAGCTCTCGAGGTGGTGTCGCTCACTTGCATGCTTTTCCCAAGTGTTGGCGTCGTTGACGTTGTTACGTTGGCGACAAAAATATGTTAGTCATGAATTGCAGCGAACGTTCGATGAAAGATGCATTTTGACCGGTTGAAAGCGTTGAAAAATTGACCATTGAATGTGTGACGTGTTGCTCAAAATGGGGCCCTTTGTGGGCTATTGGGTGCAACCAGAATAGGTTGGGAACAACTGTATGTGTATTTTGTTTCTGTTTTCAAAATAATCAACTCCAAATGCTAATCACCAAGTCCTAGCACGAAGGTATTGAAATCTACTCCAATCCGATCGCTTTGACGTATAAATGTCTTGAAACTGATACTCTATTTTAAGACGTGAAATAATTCTTCTTTTGGAACAGAATAACCTACAAGCGTGCAGGTCAAAGAGTTATTTCAATTTACCCAAACTAATAAGGCGAGGGCAACTTTTAGTAAATCGCTGGAGTTCCACATGGGGAAATGGTCATGACTCATGATGGCAAGCAGAAAACAACAGAAAAAGGAGAAGAAGAAGGAAGATGTTGCAGTGAGTAGATTAATTGGGTGTTTCACATTGATTCTAGAATGATTAAACTTGGTTAAATTTAGATTAAATCAAGTTTGAAGTATTTGGTGAAAAAAAAATATTTTGGTTAAATCTGCTCAGTTTCCTAGATTCTGATTTATTATCAATTTTTTAGAATCAGGTTTGACCAAGATAATTACCAAAATATCCTCATGATAACCAAACGTTAAATGCTCTCTTTCAACTTGAATACACTATATGATAATTTTATCACACTAAACATATTTTAATATGTTTTTATCCAAATAACTTCAATAACTTTAAATCTATTATACTTAAAATAGATTAAAACTCATTTTAAAAACTATTTTTTTAATCAAAATTTACTTTAAAAATCAATTCTAAACGGCCTCTATGCTTTAATGACATGAGTCCACCTGACTTTGCATCTGGGAGGAATCAACATAAAAATAGAGGGAAAATGTAAACCAAGAACCAACCATTCATCTTTAGTACACAATGGAGCTGATCCGTTACTCGTGCTGACAACTTAAGATAAGTTGTCAGCCCCATCTGGTCGTCCATCCATTGCGGATGGACGTGCTAGATCTGTTTTTTTTTTAATTAAACTTTGTCGTCCGCTACATAATGTAACAGACGGTAAAATTTATAATACTCCCCACCCCAATTTGCTTATGAATCCCTAATACCATCGAGGGCAGCACGGAAATGGAAAGAGCACGACTATTCTAGTCTTCCATATAAAAGTCATAATAAAGGTCTAACTTTTGACTTCATGAACTGTCAACTTTGGATTCTCTACAGTTCGATACAATGAACACACACGTGTAAAAACAACAAAGGGCTTATTACTTTATCTCCCCCTTGCTAATATACCTCTTACAGAGCACTTGCAACCTATGACCTCCTATTCTGGGGATGCCTAAGGCCCTTTTTATATAAAGGACTGCAAATAACCACTTGGTCGTCATTATCGCCTCTAAGAGATAAGACATAAAAAAAATATCAAAAAGACGTTATCGATCTTACTGGCCGAAACATTTGAAAAAAATCAGGGGAACGACCAGCATAAATAAGAAAACCGGACGGTTTAGTCAAAACCGGTCTATATTCTTTCCCTCCTTAATTTACTTTTAAATAAATTCTAGAAGGAAAATAGTACAATTCCAGATAAACAAACGACGTGCGATAAGGGATAATTGCATAAAATACCCCTGTGGTTTGGGGTAGTTGCAAAAAGACCCCCGTTGTTACAAAAATTGCAAAGGCCTCCCTCTAGTGCTCAGTTTGTTGCAACTGTTAGAAAAGTCATCCAAATTAACGGGGCGTGCTTTTCACGCTCTTGAAAATGCGTGTAGTAAGAAAACTATATATTAAAAAGACTAAAGTACCCTCATCTTCCCAATTCCACCAAAACCTAAACCTAACCCTAATCCTAACCTGTGCAATTTGAAACCCTAGATCTGATTTGTGCAATTCGGGTTTCAAATCGCACAAATTCAGATCTGATTTGTGCAATTCGATCCATGTTTGCAAACCCTAATTGCACAAATTCGAACCCTAATCAAACCGATTCATACTTGCGAACCCTGCACAAATTCGAACCCTAATCAAATCAGATCGCGGTGGCGATCTGATTTGTGCAATTCGGGTTTCAAATCGCACAAATTCAGATCTGATTTGTGCAATTCGATCCATGCTTGCGAACCCTAATCGAACAAATTCGAACCCTAATCAAACCGATCCATGCTTGTGCCTCCACGATCTGATTTGTGCAATTCGGGTTTCAAATCACAATTCGATTTCAAATCGCACAAATTCAGATCTGATTTGTGCAATTCGATCCATGCTTGCGAACCCTAATCGAACAAATTTGAACCCTAATCAAACTGATCCATGCTTGCGCCGCCGCGATCTGATTTGTGCAATTCGGGTTTCAAATCACAATTCGATTTCAAATCGCACAAATTCAGATCTGATTTGTGCAATTCGATCCATGCTTGCGCCGCCGCGAGCCCGCCGTCAATCCAAGGCAGCTAGCCTTCATGCACGTCCAGATCTAAGAATCCAGTGGAGGAGAGAATCGGAGGAAAAGAGAAATGGAAAGGGCGTGCCCTTTTCATTTATATAGAAGGGCAATTTTGACATTTTTGCTATTCTGTTACGGAAATTTTACGGTGCAACACCTTTGCAATTTCATATGTGTTTATGCAATTTTTGTAACAACGGGGGTCCTTTTGCAACTACCCCAAACCACAGGGGTATTTTATGCAATTATCCCCATGCGATAATCATGAGTTCAGATATACCAAAAAATGAAAATCATGAGTTCAGCATCAGATATCCAAATCTACTCAAACCCAACACTAGACCTCTATTATATGTAGACTCTTACATGGATTAAGTCCAAACTAAATTGGGTCAACTGAACTTGACTTAACTAATTAAAATAAAGCCCGCTAGATAAAGTGTATATTAAATAAAAAAAAGCTTAATACTATAAAACAATACCTACAAAAATAAAATGTCAACGCTACCAGTAAAGTTGCTATAAAAGTGGCGACCTTAGAATGCTCTATTTAATAAAAAGGGTAGAAACATATATGATCACGTATGAAATTCGTGAGTAAGCAGTTTGTACGTACTTCAACCCTCATCGCCACTACAAGCAAATTTGCATGCCGATAAACTTTGAAATGGGGGCACTTGTTGAAACCGAACGTTAATTTTGAAGTACCGGATGACAATATTAGTTCATGCGACAAATAATTTTCTCGTCGAATGAGCAGTAAACATGTGTTGTCTGAAGTGTTGACATTTGCTTTTCAACGGTGAAAAGTTAACAAGTATCAATTAATTAAGAAATATTTTCACATTCTCTCTTAAAAATATCTTTAAAGGTTACAATAAACACATAACGAACGAAGAGATAATTTGATAGAGAAGTTGGTTTCTATAAAAAAAAGCCAATACATCCCATATGTACAACAATTGGGGAACACTCCACAGACTTTTTGATGTAGCTTCCTAGCTTATACACGACTTTTCTGCTCAAGCTTTCGATGTTAAAGGAAAAAGCTTTAAACATTCAATTTCAAGGTTGATCGCTTGTTGAAAATCTCATATATATGTCATTTTATTCAAAATTAAGATGCCAGGTCCTTGAATTGGCATTACTAATCTGTTATTTTTCCACATCATTTCTAGAAGCTTGTGTGATTTGTTTCAAAGTTGCGACGTTAGGCCCTCGAATCGACATAGCACCATGGTTATCTTTCATATCATTATGAGAAGATCATGTCGCTTCTTTCGTGATCACGCCATCAGGCCCTCGAACTGACATCACAAATTTCCCATCTTCTCATCAGTTCCAAAAATATTTTGTTGTACCATTTATAATTAGCCATGTTCGACGGTGCTATTTTGAGGAGACTGCATCTTTAAATCGAGAGTACATCCTGTGCAAAGGTTGTACACATTTTTTTTCCAAATTTATAATATAATTATTTGTTGCATTCATTCCTAATGATATTTTTATAAAATATCATTAGGAATGAATGCAACAAATAATTATATTATAAATTTGTGTATACACGTATGCAAAAGTAAATTGTTTTGATAATAGTTTCCGTGTGTGAAACAAACTAAGTTACTTGAGTTTTATTTGTGTTTGCTCATTAGAGGCTTAATCGATTTTCTAGTGAGGTAATGAATCAAGTTTGAATTCATTCTAAATATGACAAAGAAAAATATTTAATAAAAAAAAGTATAGTCTAAGCACAATTTACACTCAAGAAATCTATTAAACCAAACATTTAAGTTGCGTTTGGCGACAATGATAAGGATAAGGATAAAGACAGGATAAGGTCGGACAAGCTATACCGTCGGATAAGACCGGATAAGCAAGAAATCATATCTAACGTTTGGACCAAATCCAGATTATAAGTCAGATATGCAATTTACAAAGTAATACATATATACATACATATATATATATATATATATATATATATATATATATATACACGCGCAATGTATATGTATATATACAATGTATATGTATATGTATATATGGCGTTGAAGGGAAAGAGGAAGAAAAGTGAGGTGGGTCCCATTCATTTTAGTCCGAACTGATCTGGACTAATTTTATACCACCCCCCCAGGTATTATTTTATCTCACTAAGAGGGATAAAACAAGTCCGATACCGCCGAATAGGATTATTTTTATCCTATCCGGTCTTATCCCGCACGTCAAGCAGAGCCTTATAACTCTAAAATCGACTCGTTTCAACTTGACTTATTAAGTAGTTAGAGCCCCGATGAATTTGGGAGAATTAATATTAAATTTCACATTTGACATTTTAGCTAATGATATCAAAGGACGTACACTGACTCTGGTTGAAACTAAGGTTTGAAAATATTTTAGGCTGAGCTATGCGCGCGCGCACACAGAGCATAAAAGAGCCTAAGCTCATTTCCACCCATTTCAGCACTTTACCCACAGTTTGACATCTAATTACATCCGTACCACTCTGATTACAACCCAAAATCCCACTCTCTCGTCCCGCTCTTTCCGATTCCCGACACCACCACCACCACCACCATCTCTACCGTCCCACCAGTCACCACCACCAACAACAGCCTACCCTCCACAGATCCGAAATGAAACCACCACCACTGATCCACGACCACCATCACCAGAACCCAACGTCACCACCACCACCACCACCAGCGTCACACCTTACCTTTGGCTAGCACTGTCACAACCACCGCCACCACTGTCAATGTTAGGGAACCGCCAGCAGATTTTAGTGTTAGATGCTGATTGTGATTGTAATGTTCATACAAGTTTTACTTTGAAGTTCTTAGGCAAAAAAGCTTGAGTCCAGATTCTATTATGATGCCGTCGGCGGAGTGTGGTAGAATAAGGAGTAAATAGCTATTTACAATCTTGAGAAAATTGTATGTGGTGGCTTGAAAGGCAGAGGCGGAGGCGGAGGCAGTCGATATATTGGATGGATTGGTGGGGGTGTCTATGCTGTGTATTATAAGCAGATTCCTATGGTGGATTTTGTTGCAAAGGAGGCAGTTTGAAGTTGAGATGTGCAGGGTAGGTTTGACAGCGATTTCATTCTTGATTGGTTTGTGATATCTGGGTATTCCAGATACTCGGCTCCATGAACTGTTAAGTGTTATATAGCTGGTTTATCTCATTTCTGGGTTTTGAATTCCAACTTTCATTTTCCAGTTGCCGCTCAAGATTCATACAAATTTCAAGAATTCATGTAAGATTTATAAGTTTTTCATGCTTTAGTGAATTGGGTAAAATTTAATGTATGCAATTCCGTTTTTTCTCATTACAACCTCGAAATTAGTAAATTTTGTTTCTGTTCTTCAGTTGTTAGGAACCCTTTTCATATCCAGGTTTCTAATATCTTCTTGAAAAGATCTTTTCTTGGTACACTTTAGGCACACTTTAGGTTGTTGTTTAACTTATCTATCCTAGGATCACGAAGAACTCGTATTATCTTATACAGCACAGCAGCTGAATAAGAACCATGAATTTTAGTATTATTCCTAAAATTTGAAGCTAATTTCTTAAGTTTTTTTCTTTTGCTCCCGTACAGATCATTGTTGTAATAAGTTGTTGAAACTTGAGTTGTTTCACATACATTCCATATTATTTGCATTTGGTTCCGCCCTCTCAGTGCTTCTATGAAGTAGACAGAAAAAGGCATCAGAGGAATGTCAACTGGTAATACATTCTACATGGTTTGGATACATGTCGCTTGCCTCCACTTTATGGTCTCGTTTGAGATAACTACTAAATGATTGGAACTCATCATAGTTACCATTTCTGTTACTGCTAGGTATGAATGATTGCTACTGCTAAGTATGAATGAAGGAAAGGTGAGAGCGATTGCTACTGCTAAGTATGCGCTCTCATCTTTCCTTCATTTACACCTGGCAGTAGCAGAAACGGTAACTATGATGAGTTTCAATCATTTAGTAATTGTCTCGAACCAAATCATAAAGTTGAGTCAAGCGACGTATATCCAAACCATGTAGAATATATCCTCATAGTTGTCGTTTGATGCGTATGCTATCATTCTCATAATGATAAACCCGAGGGAAAGTTGATAATTGCACTGCTTGTATACAAAACTGAGATATTTTCACACGGCCGTATGGAGGGAGCAAATATCGACTATTTAGGCTATAAGTTTTATATTGTGTGTTTTTTATTTAACTTTATATATATATATAGAGAGAGAGAGAGAGAAAAAAAAAATTGGTTGGTGGATGGTTAAAAGTTGAGAGAAAAGTGGAATAAAAAATTTATAAAAAGGGTAAACATAGAGAAATACATAAAGAATTTTGCCTAATTTAAAAGGTGAGCAATTTATTTAGTACAACTTAAAAGGAAAAATTGATCAACTAAAGTGGGACGAATGAAGTATATATTTAGCTGTCTTTGGTCAATTAGTTTTAGTTTTTTAATATTTTTTTATCTAATAAGTCATGCACATTTATAATATATGTCAGACAGGTATAGTGCTTGTGTGGGATTCCCTTTTTATATACTATCACTCAAGGGGAAAAAAATGTTTTTACATACAATATTAGTTCTTATGCATTGACTTATTGTGCTTCTCTTGACCTTATGTAAAAATTTAGGCTTAATTTATCACTTTATTGAAATGAACTCAAATAGTAGTTATAAATGAAACAAATTTAACATAAAACTTTGAATTCAGGTAAAATAAGTAAAATAATAATTCAAACGGAGCTGATAAAATGATCGACATCGCTTCCAAAGTGGATTTGGTCGTCCACATGTTGACGTGGGCGGCCCAAATCCCCATTATTTTTGTAAGTGAACCTCGTCGTCTATCTCATTATGGAACGGATTGTGATTTACCGTCCGTGCAGACGTCTGTCCCATAATATGGCAGACGACAGGTAAAACTAAAAAAAGAAGGTGATCTGATCCATTCATTCGTGATAGATAGATGACTAGATCATGCTGATAATATAACTTAAGTTGTTAATAATGCGAGAAAAGGATTGTCTCTATAATTTAAATGATTAAATTCTATTATATGTCAAAGGCAATCTAATGGGCTCCACTTGTATGATTTGTCAAACTTTTTGGGCTTGCATAAATCCACTCTTTCCTACTCCATGGGCTATCTTTCCTAGTCCATGGGCTTCTCGTTAAAAATAGGTCTGGGCCGAGAATGTATGTGGCACGTCAATGAGAAATATGTGGTGGTTATAGGTGATTGTTGTACACAATCACGTGTTATATTGCAAACCACCAAGCGTGTAAGTCAGCTGCAGAATGTTGTTCTAACTTCACTAGAGGTCTCAGTTCGAGCCCTAATGTGGTTTTCGGATACCAGGTGGTCTAACAAAAAAAAATGTTATATTGCATACTACCACTTATTATACATGTATAAAATATCTCTGTCATCGTTTAATTTTATTCGGAGCATAAATCTAATTAGATACACTATATAGTCTAAGATGGGAGAGCATAGCTAAGTAAGCGCCTATTTAGAAGTTCGCTCCTTTTAACTTTTCTCGACATGTAACCCTTTTATCTAATTTTTATTTTGTGATATTTCTCATTCAAATAAACCGCCATAAACATGAAATTTTACAATTCAAATAGCCGAATCTTGATCTACAAATTGGGCAAAAGTCTCATTGATAAAAAAAAATTGAAAAATCTGACTGATAATATAAACACAATGAAATAGGAAGATAGCATCAACTCATTGTTTTTTCTTGGTATTATGCTTTTGGTGCTTTTGATTTATGTGTTAGCTAGGTGTACAATGCACCAAGAGTGGTTCAATCATGTAAAGGCTGTTGTGCCCTTTCGCTTGAGTAGGTCCGGTGCTTAGCTGGTTGTTTCTTTGCGGTGTTTTGCTTATGTACTTTTTATTGTACTAGTCATTGACTCATACGGGATAGGGACATAGGGTTGTCATCCAATTTTATTTAATTCTCTTGTTTTGTCCTCGTATGGGAGTTCTTATCTCAGTTTGTTTGTTTTGTATATTATCTCGCTGGTATATATATATACCAGCGAGAGATAATATACAAAACAAACAATCAAATTGGGAATCTGATTGAGAGATCTAACTCCTCGCTGGAATATTTGAGAGATGGCTTTGACTGTTATTATGGGTTGCGTATCCTTTCGTGTAGCAGCAACAATTACGACAATACCGGAGCAGTCATCGCGATGGCGGGTGTGGACGGCTACAAAAGGTGGTCACAACTCGCCAACGGTTGATCCTTTTTCGGGGTAGAGCTGATTCCCGTAGTGAAATGTGTCACTAAAAAAGTCAAATAGGCACTCATTTACAACCCATTTGATCCCCGTATTGTTGGGTTCTAAAAATAACTAGCCCAGAATGACCCAATTAGCTAATGGGTGGTTTTGGACGACTTTTCAGTGAGCCGATTTGGACTGGTTAATGAGTTTGGTTTTCATTGGCACCCATACAAAAGACCATCATAATCTGGGATTTTTGCTATTAGGCTGGCCTGGTTCCATCTGCCTTTTTGTTATTCTATTAACTTAAAATTCACTACAATAAAATTAGTTTTTAACAACGCGATGGACATTTACCGCCGGTAAATCCGTCGTTAATTTGAATTTGAAAATTTCTTCCTGTTTTGAAAAAAAAAATTAAAGAAAATTTTAAATTACTTTTACTGACGGATTGTTTCCGTCGGTAAAAGTCTGTTTATTAAAAAACAGAATTGTTAACAGGCTCAGTCCTAGTAAATATAGGTAAGAAAAAAAAAACAAAAATTACTTAGATTTCACGTTTGACAACATTCGTGAGCTTTAACTTTACAATATATATAACGAGATGACAATGTTCAAACACATCCCAAGTCCCGAGTCACTAAATTATATACATTTCCTGGACGTGTGACAATTTTGGAATAACAGTTAACAGTAAAAGTAGACTAATTTAAAAGCGGGTCTGAACCTCTCGAAAATCAAGTTTGATTGGAGTATCGACCGTTGGGAAATGTAAACCAAGTAAAGTATTTTATTCTTATTATTTGTTGTTGTTGTGGATATAACCGTGATTATGGCCTGTTGGCAAACCGGTGACCTTGGAGTTATTTCTCAAGACCTCTGTCATTTCTTTCACCCTTTGAACAATTCAACTTCTGCCCTTTTCCTGGAAAGAAAAAAAAATGTAATCCCCAAGTAGAATTATGAAAAACTTTCCTTTGGGTGTAGCAATAACAAGCTCATAATAATCACCTTGGTAGTAGCATCGTAGCATGTCATATATTGAATAACATGAGCTCTATAGAATACAGGTCATGTAGTGATGATGATTCAATAATTTATACACCGATTAACATGAGCGTTGTGGGATACAGAACATGTTATTATGATAATTCAATTTAATACTCCTTCCGTCCAAAATTACTTGATCAGGTTTTACTTACATGTTTATTTAGAATATGAGTCATATATTATATGTTATTAAACATGAAAAAATACATTAAAAAAAACCTTTCTTAATTTAAAAAGTGATCAATTCCTTTGAGACAGTTCAAAAAGAAATATATGATCAATTTTTTTTAGAACGGAAAGAGTAACAGTGCATCAGCTAGTTATATCGCAATAGTTTATATAATGATCGACATTATTCAGTAGATTACAGTCTTATCATCTCTATTTACCTAAGATGCACCAAATTTAGTACCAAACAAATGGTAGGCCTAAGCTGTGTGCAAAGACCAAGCCACTAGCCAAAAGAGGGGCAAAAGTGGAAGTAGAAGAATGAAGCAACGCCACGAGTGGTAGGACTAGAAAGCTACCAAACAAATGGTAGGCCTAAACTGTGTCCAAAGACTGAGCCACTAGCCAAAAGAGGGGCAAAAGTGCAACCAGATTAAGAAAGCAACGCCACGAGTGGTGGGACTAGAAAAGCTAAATGACATGTCAGGTGTGTCACCTAGGGTGGTGGCAGATCACACACACATCGTATTCTAATCATATAAGTCCGTACGTCGATCATATTCGTTTTTTATTTTTTACAATTATGATAAAAAGAATTCTCTTTTTTTTTATATACTTTTATCATTTTCTGTTTTCGTTTTGAGTAAAATTAATTAAATAGTGACAAAAAACTGAAAATACTTTCGAGGCGAGGTGTTTTCAGCTTTTTTCATCCAAACTTAATTCAATGTAAAAAAAAGTAGCTGAATTTTTTTTGTGAAAATGGTAAAAGTACAAAAATTTATTTTTTAATTAAATACGAAAATCATAAAAATAAAAAACGAATACAATAGACGTATGGAACACATTGAACACTCACTTATTAGTACTATATTTTATTTGCATCAACTACCCTTAAACAAATACTCTGAGAGGACCCATGTAGGCAATCCTGCATCTGACATCGGCCGTTCATGATTAAGGAAGGGTACTACTTAACTAGACTACTTGCCCTTTCTTTTTGGCCTTCACTCATGTCTTGGATCTCTGGTTTGCATGATCTTCATCTTCAGGGTCTATTGAATATTGTAATGAAGATGCGGAGAGATTGTAAAGCCAAAGGACCACAGTGGTGGGTAATTTAAATTGGCTACATTACTTTAGTCTAATACTGCATCGCTTTTACGAGTAAAAGATTGATCCGTGTATCATATGATCGAATCTAGAAGGTGATTGTACATTTATATTTGAAAAAAAGAGGGATGAGTTTTTTTAAATGGACAAACTTCCTAATTTGAAGAAAGGTCACTTGGAAGACCTCAGCGTTATTTGAAGATGCTGATTAACTCATTTTTTTATTTATTAATAATCATTGTTCAATTCGGCTTTGTTTTGCAACTCTAGTGCACTTGCATTTCAATTTCTATTTGCGAGGAAGGAACCCCACATACTCTGAAGGCAAATTCTCGATGCTTACCGGCACCAAATAGTCGGAATCTAGCACTATTCGGACATACTTACGATCTGGATAACCATTTGCCACTACCAGACCACAATTAACCATCAATGACGCGTGGTCTAGCTAGTTGAAGCACCTCCCACCACCACTCAGAGTACGACTCAAAAAAAACTTTAAATTCTACGGATCCCCTAACGGGTATGGGGGAGTACGGTTTTGATTTCAGGATCTTTAAAGCTATACACTTGCATTACTTCTACCAAACCTTGCCTCATTTACTTGGCCTTTGGTGCAAAGGAAAGCCAAGTGATATTTGAGTTTTGTGTTTAGTCATCCGAACTCTCTAATATTTTTAAATACTCCCTCCGTCCCTTAAATATTGATCCATTTTTTTTTGCACGTATATTAAGGATTTATGGTATATATTGTGTGTCTTTCTCACTTTACCCTTAAAGAGAGAGGGGAATAGATAGAGATGTCAAAGGCCGGGCTTGGGCCGGCCCAGCCCAAGCCCATCGGGCCTGCTGTGGGGCCGGGCCGGGGCCGGGCCAGTGGGGCTGCCAACCGGGCCGGGCCAGGCCGGGCCTGCCGAAGGCAAACCTAGGCCCAGTCCAGGCCCTAGGCCCAATATCTAGGGCCGGGCTTGGGCCGGGCCCGGCCCTTTTTTTTTTTCTTCTTCTTATTATTCAATTTTAAATTTCATCTCTAGGCAATATTCACAATTTAACGAACCTAATCTTTATCCTTTTATTTCATTATAAGTAATATACATATGTATGTATGTATATAATAATAATATTTGTTAGCCATTATATTTTTTATTATATGTTAAACATTTTCATACTCTTCTTGGTAAGCTTTATTAATAAAATCTTAACACATAACAATTTATATAGAAAAATAATAAATGTGTTCATAGGCCCTCCTCCTTTTATCCGGGCTTGGACCGGCTGCTTGTAAACAAACAGGCGAAGTTACCTATTTTTTTATATATACGAAAAAATATATATCTTGCTTGTAAAAATTTATTTTATATATATGGAAAAAAGTATATTTTGTGAAAAAATTTATTCTTAAAACTCTAACAATCAAAATAATAATGCATGTCTATCCAAAATATCAGCAATCAAAGATCAAGAAATCTGCAACGTCAACCAAAAGGATCAAAAAAGGAAAATAAAAACAAATTACCTAATCATCCGGAAGTATTTCAATATCCGAGTCACTGCTCTTCCTATCATCAATCGGTTTATCTTGCTCGCGGTAATTCGCATCAAGATAATCCTTCCAACATACACATAGCTCGAGCGACTCGGGGTTAAGACGACTCCTCCTGTCATCCAAAACCCTCCCGCTTGCTGAAAATGCCGACTCTGAAGCAACCGTGGAGGCTTGCACTGGCAGTACATCCCGTACAATTTGGGATAAAGTTTAATACATGTTTTGATTTTGTTTCCAAAAATCTAACAAATTAAACTAATCCCGTTCTTACCTTGACATATCAGAATAATGATCAGTATTTGCATATACACTAATCTCATTAGAAGAAGAAAAATTATACGAACCGCCCGAATTAGAAGTACCTTCACCTGGTAGTTTTCTTGCTACTAGATGTTCAAAGCCTTGAAGGTATGGCGCATAATACCTGTCAGGAGCGGATGCTGATGTAGCTCGCCTGCGCAGGTCCGCAGAATTGCGATAGAGGTTGAACAAGTCCTCAAACCTCTTGCTCACTTTTGATGTGAGCAAGGTTGTGTCCTCTGCTGTGTAGCGCATTAATTTCGATATCTCTTGTATCGAGGCGTTCACGCCATGCAACTTTAACCTAGGATCTAAACAAGTAGCCACAGTAAAAATAGCAGGCAGTTTACTCCAATATTTATTAAATTTTTGATCCATCACTTGTACTATTTCCCTAAAGGGTCCTATATATCTCCATTTTGTTAACATTGTAGCCATCTTCAGAATTTCTATTACAGCGAGAGGAGAGGTGGGATAGTACGTACCAGACAATAAATTGGTAGACGTGTAGAATACCTCCAAAAATTCAGCTAGGTATGTGGCCATCTGCCATTCCTCCTGAGTTGGCAAGCCGGCTGGGAACTGGGTTAGTAGAAAATGCGTGTAGACTTCTCGGTATGCCAGAATGTGTAAAAGCATGTGGTATGTAGAGTTCCACCTGTGGACCACATCTGTAACTGCTCTCCTGCGAGGCATATTATATTGAACACACAACATTTTAAATTGTTGTGTTCTCCAACTCAAGCCAGTCACATACGCTGTCATACCCCTCATGTTGAGCAGAATAGCTTCTGCAGCAGCTAAATCATCTTGAACAATTAAATTAATAATGTGACAAACACAACGAACATGAAATAATTCACCATGAAGTACAGGTTGAAGCGTCTCCTTTAAAGCTGCAACAGCAGCTTTATTATTAGAAGCATTATCAAAACTAACACTCATAATCTTATCCTTAATTTTAAATGTGGTGCATGCTTTTAATATAAGAATAGCAATGTTCATTCCATCGTGCGGATAAGGGAAGTGCTCGAAAGCGATGATTCTCTTGTGCATAACCCAATCTGCATCAATCCAATGAGCGGTCACACAAGAATAACTAACAAAAGTATAAGGAGATTGCCAAATATCAGAAGTAAGACTAACTTTACAGTCAAATTTATCGAAATAATCGATAAGGCGTGCTTTAGCAGCCTTGTACTGTCGGAGTGCATCGGATCTAGTTGTGTTTCTAGTAACCTTTTTGTACAAAGGTTGGACGTATGTGTTCATATATCTAGAGTACTTAGGATTATCGGCAAAAGAAAAGGCTTGTTCATCATGAATAACAAATTCAGCGAGACCGTCTCTTTGCTCTCGCTGATTATAAACAAATAACTTACCGTCAAAAGATAACTGCGTCTGGGTAGGTTCGACGTGGCCTTGTCGAGGTGCACACTGAGGGTAATGCCTGTTAAGATGTCCATTACCACTACCAGTCGAAAATAATTTAAGACAGTACTTACATCGAGCTTTTCGGGTGTCGTCCACCGTAACTACGTCGAAATGATTCCAACACTCGGCTTTCTTCTTTTTCCCCTTTTGGACTTCTGGCACGTTATCGGAGGCATTGCTCGGCCCTTCTTCATCATGACCAGGCATAGGGTTGAGATTATGCCACTGAGTAGTAGCTTCGCCAACCGAGCTGCGTCCTTGACTATAATGCGGGGGGTCTTCATCAGGCGTGTATTCAAAATCTGGAATGTTTTGATTGAACTCCCAATTGGCTTGGGTATCTATCATAGAGCCTGTACTCATTCGTCCACGAACGAATTTTTGTGTTGGTGCTGGGATTGGGGTTCCTGCTGGCCGTCGCGCTGTCGCGTGTGCTGGTGGTGGTGATAGCGTTGATGATAATGTTTGTCGTGATGACGATGCACGCCTAATTTTCTTAATTATTACAGACATATTTCACGATAAACATTGTAAGAGTAACTGAATACAAAGTTAGTAATAATAAAAAATAATAAGAGTAACTAAATATAAGAGTAGTAATAAGAAATAACAATTAAAAGAATGAACGAGTAACAAATATTAGAGAGTTAGTAATTAAAAAGAATTTAGCAAGACTAGTAATTAATAAACAAGAGTAGTAATTAGTAAATACTAGTAGTAATAAGAAATAACAATTAAAAGAATGAACGAGTAACAAATATTAGAGAGTTAGTAATTAAAAAGAATTTAGCAAGACTAGTAATTAATAAACAAGAGTACTAATTAGTAAATACTAGTAGTAATTAGCAAGAGTAGTAATTGGAGAGGAAAATAGTAGCAAAGCTTGTTATGAGAGTAAGAAGAGAGTAAGAAGATTGGTGTGAAAAATTAGAGAGAAATGGTGTGAATTTATAGATTTTAGAAACTTCACAAAAGACCAAAATACCCCTACAAACTATCCGTTTATAGTTGTTGGGGAGGGTAAGAGTGTAAAGGAGTTGAAAAATGTAGGTAGACTAAAATACCCCCCAAACTAGCCGTTATATAGCTGTTGGGGGGTAAAAGTGGAAGTTTGGAAAAGGGGTGGAAGAAAGGGGGAAAAGCAAAAGATTCAAAAAAGTGGGGCCAAAACCGGGCAGCAGACCGGGCCAAAACCGGGTCGTGCCGGGCTGATTTTCCAGATTTTGAAGGCCTGGTCCAGGCCCCAGGCCCTCTGCACGCGGGCCTCTACTGTTCATCGACGGGGCCGGGCCAGAACCGGGCCGGGTCGAGCCAGCCCGCGGGCCGCGCGGCCCGTTTGACAACTCTAGGAATAGAATGAGTCATGAGAGAGAAAATTGGTTGATAGAGTGTTAAATGTGGATAGAGAAATAAAATAAAAAAGTGTAAAGTGGTGGGCCAGGAGAGAGAAAATGAGTTGGTAGAGAATTAAATGTGGTGAGAGAAATAGAATAAAAAAGTATAAGAAGGGTAATTATGTAAAAATACCTATAGCATCTTTCCTAATTTAGAAGTGATCACTTTTTGTGCTTAGGCCCAAAAATGAAATATGATCAATTTTTTAGGGACGGATGGAGTACTTAACAACTGTCACTATGTAGACCACTTATGTTACAAGTGAAACTCAAACAGACCAGAGTGAATCGCCAGAAGAAAACATCAAATTATGAGATAGTGGGTATGTTTGATAGAGTTTTGGTTTTGAGTTTCTTGGCAAAATTTGTAAGTTTTCTAAAACTCCAATTTTTTAGAGCGTTTGATTGAGTTTTGGTTTTCAAAATTTTGGCAATAATTTTCAAAAGTGAACAAAAACCAGCTTTTCTAGTTTCCAAAAGTTTGCAAATCTCGGTTTTCCTGAGTATGTCATCCTCTGCTCAACTCACCGCCTCCAAGACTCGATCTCTCACTGCCTCGATCTCCCATCGCGCTCGGCCACCGCCTCTACCGGCCGCGGTCTCTCGCCGCCTCCTGCGCATCCATGACCTCTGTCGCCTCCATAATCTCACGCAACGCCTCCGTCGCCTCCAACTGCCTGCTCCGCCTCCATCGCTGGAATGAGAAAACTCTGTTTATCCTTGTCTTCTGCTTCTAGATAACCGTCTAGTTTCATCTTCTTAATCTACAGGGCTTTTCTTTCAAAGTGTTCTTAATAGCTATTTGGCTTCAGCCCTCTCTTTAAATCACCAAAGCTGATGAACCCACTTCTTGACTGGATTTGAGCTCTCTGTGTTTCTGTGGGTTTTTCTGTACGTGTGTTATGGAGCTTTGTGTGTGTGTGTAGAAGCAGTACTCGTTTTTTTAATTTTTTTTTGTCGTATGAATAGCTAGCTGCCGGTACTGATTTGTTTAGCTATTGAACTCGGATTCAATGTTTAGGTTTATAAGATAAGTTGAACTCCACAACGCTTGAACATCCGAGCATGAAGACCTCTTAGTTACGATCATTTCGTTCCTAGCACATTTTTAAAAACTTGCAATCGAGATATAGAACTTCGCACACGTTTGACATCATCTCTCACGCGTAATACTAATTCCTTAACTTCCTCAATCCCTTTCCACATAATTAAGCTCAGAACATGCGCAAAGCATCTAACACGTATACACTCTCTGTCTAATAACGACTCATACTTCCTTGAAAAATCTGTTTCAATTTTGAAAGTGCAAAATTTGAGAAAGCATGACCAATAATCAATGTACAAATTCTGTCATAGAGTCCCTGTTGCTGCTAAAAATATGCTCCGTGCAAATTCCAGAACCCGAGCCTTGACTGATGACATGCAAGATAGAAAACGAGTGACCGCCGGGTGGGGTTGTTGGCAGAGAACTCTCCGATGCCTAAGTCAGAGCGCAGCTATAGAATAATAACTCTGAAAAAGCATTAATTGTGTAATTGTCCTCATACCTGGGGGGGGGGGGGTAGACCCCTTTATATAGCTGTAGGAGGAGAGTCCTTGTATGACTGGGCTGTGGGCCAGATGTGTTAGGATCGCGTTAGGATCCTCGAGGATCACGTCACAATCTCTAAGAACTCTTTTAGAATCCTGATCATAAATCTCTCAGTTTGACTGGGATTGGCCGGGTGTCCCCTAATAATTGGGAGTTACATTTGAGGTATATCATAAGCCCATCACTTCCTTAGCCAAAATGTTTGGCTGAGGAAGTTTATACCTGGTGTCTCGAGACATGCATCAAATTTATAAGGGATTCTCCATCCACTTATAGGGGTAATAAAATTTCTCTCCTCCATGTGCTTCGACCTCAGCGGGAGCCTTAAGCTTTGCCCAAGTAGGGTGCTAGAACCCTAGCTCTCGAGAGCTAAATCTTAGAATGTCACCTGGGTAGGCTATTCTGAACCATCTTTAGGAAGACGAATCATGGGATCTCGAGATCATTTAGAGGTTGTGCCCCATGGTGTCCTCTCTCGGGAGAGGACACAAAGCTGTGCATGTAAGTTGTTGAATGCGCTAAGTGTTTGAATGTCCCCTCGAGGGGTCACCTCTCCTTTGGAGGGTGTTCACTTTGTGCAGGTGTGTGTTCTTTAGCTTGAGTTGACCACGTCATGCTTGCGTTTTACTTTGACGCGAACTCTTATCATCAGCTAAGAGCTGGCAAAGAAGCCTCGCACTCACGCTTAGCTGGATTTTGAATTAACAAAGAATGGTGGGGGTGAAGTCCCATAGTCCTTTGTCGTTTCACGGGTTAGAACTGTAGCTAAACCGTTCGGATAGAGCTCGAGCTCTATCCTGTCACCCTTGGGGGTGTTTGTCCCTCGAGGGACCGCCCTAGAGGGCTAGTGGAACGTAGAGTTCTGGTAAGCGCCCTTGAGGACTGATGGAGCATAGAGCTCATGTAAATACCCTCCAGGGTTTGATAGAACTTAGAATTCTCGTCGTACGCGCCCTCGGGGGCAGATGGAGTGCTAAGCTCACGAAAATACCTTAGAGGGTTTGACGGAACTTAAGAGTTTCTCATCGTACACACTCTTAGGGGCGGATAGAGCGTAAAGCTCATGAAAATACCCTTGAGGGTTTGACAGAACTTAAAGCTCTTGTATGCGCCCTCGGGGGCAGATATAGTGTTGAGCTTATGAAAATACCCTCGACGATTTGACGGAACTTAAGGTTCTCGTCATATGTGCCCTCGGGGGCAGATGGAGCTCGAAGCTCATGTAAATACCCTCGGGGGTTGACGGAACTTAAAGTTCTCGTCGTACACGTCATCGGGGGCGGATGAAGCTTAAAGCTCATGAAAGTACCCTTGAGGGTCGACGAAACTTAAAGTTCTCGTCGTAGGCGCCCTCGGGGGCGGATGGAGCTCGAGCTCATGAAAGTTTGATAGAACTTAAAGTTCTCATCTTATGCGTCCTCGAGGGTGGATGGAGCTCGAGCTCATGAAAGTTTGACGGAACTTAAAGTTCTCGTCTTACATGCCCTTGGGGCGGATTGAGCTCGAGCTGATGCAAATACCCTCGAGGGTTTGACGGAACTTAGAGTTCTCGTCGTATGCGCCCTCGGGGGCGGATGGGCGCAAAGCTCGTAAATTACCCTCGAGGGGTTGACTAAACTTAAGGTTCTCATCATACGCGCCCTCGGGGGCGGTTAGAGCGCAGAGCTCATGCAAATACCCTCAGGGGTTTCGGTCGAAGCAACATGTGCTTGTTGTCTCGCTAAATAAGAAGGCGGAGGGGGGGGGCATTGAGCCCGTAATATGGATGCTGCTATGAAGCCCTTCTGTCTGAAAGAACATGGGGCATTAGGCCCGTAATATTGCTGATATCGTAAGAGATGAAGCCCCCTGCCTTTAAGAAGGCATGGATATACAATTATGGCTTTTTCAGCCTATATTTAGGGCCTGATTGCAAGAATACATGTGGGAGCAATATAGAAGACCATAATCCACCTGCTAGATTGGACTAGCATATAAAGCTAGAGGACGCGGAGTCCGTCTGAGCAAGATGTCACTGATAATCGATAGAGAAGTTGCCGCAGTTTACAGATATACTGAAAAACAACTAGATTCAATTTGCTTGGTTGCATGAGCTTGAGCTTGCAATTGTACTAGACATAGATGGCGATGAGTTCTAATTCTCTAGGTACGGTGGTATCATGTGTGCTTTCATCATTGTTGAACTAGCTGCTCAACGAGCAGCGATGTGAATACACCATAGATAGAGGCCACTGTACAACCATGAGATGATATATAATGCCGTGTCGGTAGGATACTGCAGCAGAAGCCCTAGGCGTGACTTTTAAGTCGCCGGGTGATGTGAATCTATTCCTTGCTTAAGAAGTGGTTTATACGTCATCGTTGATGCCCGGATGCATTGTTTAAACCATTGCAAGAAATAAAAGTATGTGACTGAAAAAATAGCATCTGAAGCAATAAAGCATATAAAAATGCCACTATGTTTTTAACACAGAATTAATAGAGAGCGGTGTTCAAACACCGCAGCCCCCTTAGGGTTTTGTCGGTTAGCCGACAGGTGGTGTGTTGCACTGCATGTCGTAAGTGAGCTTAAAATGTCATATCAATCGGAATCCTCGACTTGTGACGTGCTTGTGTTAATCGGTGTAACTAGATAATGCTAGAACAAAATAAAATATAGGTCTAGGTAATATACGAGCACATAGGAAAAGCAGTCCTAAGGAGGCTTGCTAGTGCCTAGAATAGTAGTCGTTTAAATTTTAACGACGTGCCAGAAAATACAACATGTGTGCATGCTGCGTAGTATACGCGAATTCATGAGACCGTGTAGGTCTTCTATTCAAATATGCGTTACAAAAAGCTCAACGCTTGAAGGATTCGTGGCATATGACAAATAAATAAGACCCTAGGGGTCTAAAGTATAAAAGGCATATTTTATACGTAGAAGGTATAATGCCTTTAACAAATGTGGTCTATGTCTAATAAATAAGACCCTGTGGGTCTTAAGTCTAAATACACATTTTCCTTAGGTTAAAAGCTTAATACTTTCAACAAATGTGGCTTAACCCAAATTAATGAGACTTTTGGGGCTTAAACATAAATATGCTTCTTGCATAGGTTAAAACCTTAATATTTTAAAACAGTGTGGCCTAAGTCGAATAAAAAAGACCCTATGGGTCTAAAATATAACTATACCTTTTTATGGGGGGGTGAAAGCAGAATTTTTTTTTTAACAAAGAGGGATTTCACCTGATTTTCTTTCCATCGACAGAAGAGCGTGACTTGCAGAGGCGACGGTGTAGCGTGAGTCGATGGCGCGACGATGCGGCGCACTTGACCGCCGGTAGCGGTGAAACGGCGATGTTCTGGCAGCGAAGTCACGGTGGTGATGGTGCTTGTCGTGGTGTTGGCGATGGAGCCGTTTAGTAATGTTGCACCGGTTACGGCGGTGCCTCTCCAAGCCGACCAACCAAAAACAATTACGAGATATTCGCACAGTAACAATACAATCAACTATAGAAGTAGTTTAATAAATCAACCAAGGCAAAACTCACAATGAGCAATTGAATGTTAGCTAAACTAATTGGATTAAAGCAATCTGAACCTATCGCCCATATATAACCTCAATGACCCGGTACAAAACAACAAGCAGAAAGTAGCTTAAGAAAGTAGGTTCACGCGTAGAAGAAAACTCACACACAAATAAGGCCATGTGCACAATAAAATGTGTCCGTTGTATGGAATCTCAACGCCGAAAGGGAAGAATTTGGTGACTACATGGCACGCAAAATGAGAATGATAGAGAACAAAATTACACAGCCAAAAAGAGAACATAATTCTTATGGCCAATATATTAGCACGGCGAGGCAACAGATTGAGAATTCCAAATGAAGTATGCTAGAGTGAATTCCTAGCACAAGGATGAGGACAATGGCAATGTTTAGAGCAAAGGTGGCATGCAAGGAAGGTATTTAACTATGAAATCTTCACCTTGCGAAGAAAAGCACAGCACATGAATCAAAAAAAAGGTGAAACAGTGGCATGAGAATCAACCCACGCACAAAAATGAAGGGAAAAAGAAGAAGAAGAAGCTGATTGCTTTGACTTGGAATCGTCAACTGAGTTTATTACAAATTTGGCGATTTGCAGAACAACCACTTGTGGACACAGATTAGCGACAAATTTCTTCATATAAACTGATTCAAGATACCGACAGAAGGCTACATAAATATAGTTGATCGATCCGACTTGAATTTAAATTTCAAAAATTAAATCTTACAAAATATATGATGATTGGTCCAACGCTAATTTAAATTTCAAAAATAGTAAATCCTTACCTCTAGTTGCTCAAGTAAATTCAAGGCTTTAATCTTCTCAGTCCAATTGTATAAAAAATTCTAAAAATCAATAAACTCAAAGGTTCCAATTTGGGTTCTAACGATAACGAACATTCGTATGTATATTACTACCAAACCTAATTCCGTAGTTACAAATAAGTTCTTACCTCAAAGCACTGCATAAAATCCCAAGAGGTCTCTTCCTACAGATTCTTTAGATACTCTTTTGAAGTTTGTTGTGCTCATAGGGCTCCTAGAGAATATATTCTACGTAAAGTATCAAAAACCTAAAAAGAATATAATTATATTCCCAAAACAGTTAGGGTTATGAAATATTCATTACGTCTCAAAATTCTTTAGCTTTACAAATGGTTCAAACTAAAGCCTAATTTAAAATGAGTCGTCTATTACCAAAACTATAACCCACTTTTTGAAAAGAAAAAATTGAATTTTTTTTCTTAGCCCCATGCTCTAAGAGCATATATTACGAAAACGCCATTAAAAAGACGAGTCTGTTTTTTTTTAAACTTAACAGATTTAAATATTCGGGGTCTAACAACCACCACTCTATTCTTTCTTTAAGTAAAAAAATGCTTACTTTGTTTTGATCAACGTAGTGAAACCCAGGTATACCAATCAACCCAACTCAATCAATTCAAAAAAATTTATTGACCAAAGCTCGTTGGTTTAAAAGTACACGGGTTTTCCAACCGATCCAAATCACACCCCTAGCTTTTCTCACCGACGTATGCAACAATAATACTGTCTTTTTTCCTTCTTGTCACATAATTAAATGCGACCAGTGTGCGTGCCATGTTACTGAAAACAAATTAATCATATCCTAAGGGGTGAGATAAGCTTAATTAAGTAGCTAAATGCGATCTATCAGTTAAACTAGTGTTTACGTAGTACTAAAGTAAGTACATAGTCTTTGTCTGGTAGTGCAAGCAATGCATGCTTGTTCGAGTACCACCAAAATTTAAGTGCTTTACATTGTCTAATAATGAGTGTCAACTTGTTTGGGGTGCCTGCTCTTGCATAGCTACTTGATGCCTGTCACCAAAAATATAATAGTAGCTGTTTTCTTATGTTGGACCATAAAGGGATACCCGGTGTCTATCACAAGCCTAAATAAACTTCAAAGGCAAATAAATACTTGAATAAGTAAATAATAAAAAAAATAGACACTACAAGAAAGAGTACTTTCAGCGACGGACTTTTATCGACTAAACGTTTTCTGTCGCCAAAAGTGCCCTTCACCTACATATTTGGCCGTCATTAAAAAGTCCGTCGATGATAACAGTTAGTGATGGAAGATTCTGTAGGCATATTTAATATTTCTCATAGTCGATGGACACGCATGCATGTAACCGCCAATCTTAAGAGACTTATTAATATAATAATCCCTTATAATTATTATGGAGGACATTTTCTTTATACTCATAAATTTTCATTACATTACAGCATTCATTCATTAAACTAAATAATAAAATCTAGTAATTGTTATTTATATATGAATTCTTCAGCAGTGAACCTAATACGCCCATTAGACAGACGACGATTGCAAGTACGATTAACTATGGTGATGCAATGATTGAAACCGTGAACCATTGTCAGCAAAAAGAAAAGAAACATCACGCTCAAAGACCTTATTTTAGAGCTTTTAGGAGGAGGGGATGGTATTATGGTTGGAAGTCTACTGAACCACTTGATTTCGTTGCCTCCGCTTTGCTTAGTGGACTTTTTGTGCATAAAACCTCGAACTTTATGGTCATGTACCCAAATCACTCTACTACTTCAATTTTGACTCCCAAGTCCCAACACCTTAATGTTTTAACTTTGTGCAATATTGACCAATTCACAAATAATATTCAAATTTCTTTAACTTCTCTTCTTTTTTCATGGACAAATTCGTGACTCCCTTTCCTAATACACTTGAGACGTACATTAGCCTGTTTATTTCGAGTTTTTGTCCTAAATAATTCTTTTTTAATACTTAATTACTCTTATACTCCATTTTCAACCTTATTTACCTATCTAACCCATTTTTGGAAATCTCACTTTTAAAGAGAGATTTCAAGCTAAGAAAACGTGGTTCCAAACCACGTTTTCAATATATTTGTCTATTCATAGTAACGTTTGCTTGAAAACGTGGTTTGGAATCACGTTTTCTTAGCTTGAAATCTTTCTTTGAAAGTGAGATTTTCAAAAATGGGTTAGATAGGTAAATAAGGTTAAAAATGGGATAGATGAGTAATTAAGTAATAAAAAAGATTATTTAGGGCAAAAACTCTGTTTATTTCCCTAGCACCGGTCTACCGCCGCCACGCCGCCACTGGGGCTGCAAATGATCGAGTACTCAGCTCGCTTAGCAGAGCTCCAGCTTGTGTTCATTTATTTCGATAGTGTTCAAGCTCAGCTCGTGTTCCTTACGAGCTCCAACCCATGCTCGAACTCGTCTTTTCAATATTATGCCAACACGATCGAAGCTCACTTAGCTCGTACATAAAGAATTAAAAAAAAAAAATCAAGCAGTTAATTCAATTTTACAAACAAAAGACCTATATATATATATTTTTTATGTCTAACTGAAAAATGCATAAATCAATCATTGTTTAGGTTTAGGTTTGGTTTGGGCTATCTGAATTCGGATTATTATAAAATAATTGTGCTTAACAATTGGGCTTATAATACAAAAATGAGTTGTAAATGAGTTGTTCACGAGTTTGTTCATGAACGATTTTGATTATTCATGTTCGGCTTGTTTTTCAAACGAGCTCAATTGTTTTGTTCAAGCTTGGTTCGCTTGTTTTATACGTAATTATGAACGAGCTTTTATGGAAAGAACTACAAGCTTGTTCACGAAAGGCTCAGTTCATTTGGAGCCCTAGCCGCCACGACTTTTTTTTCAAACCGTCACATTACAACCATACATACAACCATCAAACCCCCCAAAATTGCCACCATAGCATCCACCACAAGTGTCACCATTGAAAGCTTCATCGGACCAAGCTACCATCAAAGCCACCGCCAATGCCAACACAAACATCACTACCCAAAACTAAACCCACACCAGCGCCACTGCCGTCGACACCATCACCAGCTAAAACCAAACCAGCAATCGCCACCACTGCCATCAACAATATCACTGCTATAACCTCTTTGGCCATTCTATCAGAATCCTAACCATATAAACCACTTCCATCTTCAACCCACCAACCATCAAAGCGACCACATCAATTGTGGACCCGTAGATCTAGTAACTATCACCATATACCAAGATCCCGATTATAGCCATGGATCCATTACTTTCAAAAGATTAACGTCAAAAATTAGCATTTTGAAATTATTAGTTGATTTTGTATGATTTGGTGAGAATCATATTAAGATGAAGGATTCATTGTCTATTTCATAGGTTCAAATATATAGATCAGGTTGGTGGTGTGGTTATGAGTGTGAATTGGCGAGAATAGAATTTCTAGTTATGGTACAAGTGGTCAGTGGGGCATGGTGATGGCACTATTAGGATGAGCATTACCAATTTTAGTGACAAAAATTTGGTGCTAAAATTGCATTGTCGTTGTTACTAAATGTCATTAGCTACCAATCTTTTGCCGCTAAAATACATTTGACGATATCTTTTTTAGCACAAAGAGAGGATCCTAATTCCTAGTATTGTGGTGTTGGATTAGTACTGGCTTGATAGCAATTAGATCAGTGGTAGTGGTGCTCGTGGTTGGCCGGTGAAGGACGATGGTAAGAATCGAGGATAGATCCATGTGATTAAGGTTGAGAGTGGTCAAAATCTTCGCTTGCCAAACGTTTGTTT
Source organism: Escallonia rubra (assembly GCA_033065855.1). NCBI lineage: Eukaryota > Viridiplantae > Streptophyta > Magnoliopsida > Escalloniales > Escalloniaceae > Escallonia > Escallonia rubra. The sequence goes on along the minus strand of JAVXUO010001265.1, from coordinate 1,828 downwards.
ATGTCGCTGTCACGGTGAATTAAGAGAGAAAGTTACTTTTTGTCCCAAAAAAAGTAGTATTGAAGAAAACTGAGATTCGTCTATTAATTAGTTGCATGAAAACATAAATACGAAGATGTTGAGTGTCAAAATTTGAACATCAAAATGTTAAGTGTGAAAATTTGGGTATAGGTGACGTGGATACATGACCACAAAGTTAAAATTGCAAGCGTCAAAGATTAAACTTAAATTATTAAACCTCATAATATAATAAAGCAAACGGTCATTTGCTAGATAGCGCATATCATCGTCATCCCACTGTTTCATTTTGACCAGTCTCTCGGCACTACTTGAGGGAGGTTGAGGTCCTCCCCCTTCCCCCGGCCTGTGTGTGTGTGTGTGTGTTTATTCATCTATGCTTGGCTGACGAGGCTATGATCCTTTGCTGTAGTTACTGGAATTGCGGAGGAGACTGCGGGAGAGATGGCGTCCGTGATGTTGCCGTACAGGGTATCGGTAGCTGAGAGCTCGACATCGAATCCCACGGACGCAGTGATCTTCGTGGGGATCTCGCTGGTGCTGGGAATTGCATCGAGGCATCTTCTCCGCGGCACCAGAGTCCCTTACACTGTTGCGTTGCTCATCCTCGGCATTGGCCTCGGCTCTTTAGGTTCCCCTGCCAATTCATTTCAGATTAATTTGTTGCACTGCCTACGTTTCATAATTCTTGTCCCCTTTGGCCTTTTTTGTGAATGTTTACGATAGGACTTGAGTTCTGAACTTCAACATCAAGTTAAAGTGAATACCGGTCAAATATGTATTGTTTGGCTAGTCAAACCAGGGCTAAACCGATAAGTAAACTTCATATTTGCATCCAAATTCTAATCTAGCAATTTGCAGGAAATCATCGGACATTATTTATGAGGCAGAGGGAGTATTACTTCATTTACGAACCTATAAAGTGAATCCATTACTCACTTTTTGATGGGATTGAAATTCCAGCTTAATGATTAGATAGGAAAACAAAACTAGTTCTGTGTCAAATTGGGGAACAGTATAAACTGGCCCGTAGAAGATAACTGGTCCTTTTTCACGTATAAACAATAAAACCAGATAGTATTCTAGCGTTCCCAAAACTCATCCCAAATATCGACACCCAAATGATTTGGCAGACTGTGAGAGAATCTTTCAGAAACGGTGGGATCCATTTTTTTTTGAATGCTTGAGCTAGGATGTGACATCACATTCGGAAATTAAAGTTTGGAATGTGTTTGGGAAGGGTAGTACTTCTCAGAAAGATAAAGTTAGTACTGCTCATAAAGATAAAGTTGTTTAGAAACTCTGTATGTTTATAATTTCCCAATTCGTTGATGTATGTGGACAGCAGTATCTAGAATTGGATTTAGCATTATTGGTGCATTTGCCTATATCCTCCAAGTGTAGCTCAATTTATAGGGTTCCATATAGCAGAAGGCAAATTTTTTGTCAGCAGTTAAACATGGGTCTTGAGCCTTAAATGGAAATATAAGAAAAAACCAAAATTAGATAAGTTAAACATGTAAACGTGCACGAAAAGAAGGCCTTAACGATTCAGAGCAGAGTAACACGGGGGAAAAGAAAATGAGGAAAAAATGAGGTGAAGATAGCTTGAGATGGTTTGGTAATTTGGTAATGTCCAATCTATGCTCTGAATGCTCGAGTAAGAAAATAACTGTTGAGAATAACATGGGGGAAATAAAGAGAAAAGACTTGATTGTTAAGAACTTCTAGAGAAATGGATAGGGTGGATTAGAGGAAATGGATTCAGATTCAGATTTCTTCACTTATCTTTGTTGTATTATTTCACGCC
>JAVXUO010003145.1:0-47011 GCA_033065855.1 Escallonia rubra | reverse complement strand
CACTCAAGCAAGGTAAGTTTCTGATCTCAAATGTTTTTTGGGTGGATTACTGATAAAGTATAATTTTATTTTTTTTTGGACAAAAAGTATAGATTTTTGGTGATGTTCTAGAAATTTGTCACTCTATTCATCAACTTGTGATGTTCTAGAAATTAATTTGTTAACTTTAAACAAATTTATTGTAGTTAATTTTGATTTTTTTGAGGTTCGCTAACTTCGACACATGTATCCTATTTAAATTCGAATTTTTTGAGATACGTTTGTTGTATTTTGGCATGATGAATTTGTCTATTTATCTTAGTAATTTTAATTTGTTATGTTCAATAAATCTATAATTAGCAAAATGGGAGACTTTTGAGATTATGTATATGGTATATTTGTCATCCTAAATTGGTCTATTCGTCAAGATAATTTTTAGGTAATATTTTCAGTTGAAAATGTCATTTGATTGTTAAGCGTAGTCTATTTCTACATAGGTCTTGTTTCACAATGTCTGATTTCGTGTCGAGCTCCAACACCCCCGTAGATGCTAGTGATCCGTATCTAGGACGAACCTTTCAAACATTGGAAGAAGCTGGAGAATGTTTTCCGAGCTTATTCACTGAGGGTTGGTTTTGGCATTAGAATAAAGACTACAAGAACAAGCAACGTAACGAAAAAGATATGCTCTCGCTTATACGAGTGTCATAGGGGCAGAAACCCAGTGCAAAATGAGACACGCGTAGGCAACGATGACAGTGATGACGAAATAGGATATTCGCGTAGAAGACGGGACTGCTTTGCGCGCACGAATTGCCAGGTCAAGATGTTCGTAAGCTATAAACCCAAGCAAGATCATTGGCTTATTACCAGCCTGGAACTGGCACACAATCACCCGTTAGTAACCCCTTCTAAGGTGAGTCAGATGCATCAACACAAGAAGATGGGTAAGGTCGCGAGGAGCCTAATTCACACAATGAGCGATGCGCGGCTAGGACCTACCGACATGATTAATGTTCTTGCTGAACAGGCTGGGGGAATTCAAAATTTAAACTTTAACACGACAGACGTTCGTAACGCGGTCCGAACCCATAGACGAGCCGCGTATGACCTCAATGATGCTCAATCCACAATGAGCCTATTGAAACGGATGCAGATGGAGGACCCGCAGTTTACCTTCGATTATAAACTTGACGACGAGCATCGAGTTAGCACAATTTTTTGGGTCGACGGTCGTTCGAGGCTTGCTTATAAGCATTTTGGGGATGTCGTGACTTTCGACACCACATACCGTACCAACAAGTACTCGATGCCGTTCGCCCCTTTCACGGGGGTCAATCATCATTATCACTCCATCCTGTTCGGGTTCGCCTTGTTAAGGGACGAGAGCGAGAGTTCTTTTGAATGGTTGTTTAGGGCGTGGCTGGAAGCCATGAACAACAAAGCACCGAAAGTTATCATCACCGATCAAGATTTGGCAATGAAGAAGGCTATTGCCACCGTCTTCCCAGATACTCGACACAACTTGTGCACTTGGCACATAAGCAACAAATACCCTGAACGTTTGCATCACGTGTATGCAAAGTTTTTAGACTTTAAATAGGATTTTGACAAGTGCGTTAACAAGTCGTTAACGATTGAGGAATTTGAGGAGAGGTGGGAAAAGCTTGTTGAGGATTACTCATTGCAAGACAACGAGTGGCTCCAGCACTTGTACGAGCTCAAAGAGCAATGGATTGGCGTTTACACGAGGAGGCATTTTTCTGCGGGCATGAAAACGACGGGCATGAGTGAATCTATGAATGCCACGTTCGATAGTTACGTGGGTACAGCTACCAATTTGAAGAGTTTCGTCACATCCGCACAAAAAGCGGTTGCGTCGTTATTCGTGAAAGAAAGGGCTGCAGACTTTGCAACCACGTACAAACAAAGGAGAAGGTTGCTTGAGACCCCACTGGAGCTGAACGGTGCCAAAGTCTATACGAAGGAGATCTTTTTGCTATACCAAGTAAAGCTGCAAAAATCGGGACGATACTGTATAAACAAGGTGGCAGAAAAGTCTACGTGTGAGCACAAGGTTTATTCGCTCGTGAATGACCTCGTCCCTGAGAAGCTGCGCAGAATGTATACGGTGAGCCACGACACATTGACGGACTCGGTGACATGTGTTTGCAAGAAGTTTGAGTTCCATGGCATCCTGTGTAGACACATTCTGCGGTTTTTCACCCAGAAGAATATCAGGACAATCCCCGATAAATACGTCTTGCCACGGTGGACGAAAGGTGCAAACAGGTTGCACGGTACCATTGCCTTTCTGGAGCACCCGTATACTGACTTTGAAGAATCAGAGACGTTGCGGTATAATCATCTGGTGACGATGTTCACCCGTTTGTCCGTAAAGGGTGCTGCTACAATGGTCGGATATAAACATCTCCTCGAGGTAGCTCAGCAGCAAGAGCCCATCGTCGACCAGTTGGAAGCAGCTTCAGTCACCAATGCGGTTGACACCGAGCCTACGACGGGATCAGAAGATGACGAGCCGGGGGAGGAAGACGACAATGATATCCGGCCTTTGGATCCAATTATATCGCAAACGAAAGGCCGCAAGAGATCTACGCGGATGAAAAGCTCTATTGAAACGGCAACTCAACCTAAAAAGCTGAGAAGGTGTGCATTGTGCAACAAAATGACCGACCACGACAAGCGGAACCATTACAAGGCACTGGGGATAAGTCCAGGGGGTTTGCAAGACGGGGAAGAAGATGACGCCGAAGATGAGGACGAACAAGCTGCAGTGGACCTTTAATTTTTTGTATAAGCCATCAAGTCTGTTTGACATTTGTAATAATGTTTTGTAATTTTTTTCTAATAATCTTTCAACCGAAGACTTTTTTTTCTGATGGACCTATGAGAGCCATCAAATCTAAGTTTAACTTTTTTTTTTTTTTTTTTTCCGCTACATAGTATAGCGGACGCCTCTGTAGAGTCTTAAAATTCCAACACTAGAAAGAAAATTTTGACCTTCTTTTAAGTCCGTTATACAATGTAGCGGACGTCTCTGCAGAAAAAAACTTTTGACCTTTCTTTTGTCCGCCACACAATGTAGCGGACGACATCGCAGAAAAAGACTTTTGGGGTTCTTTTGGTCCGCTATACAATGTAGCGGATGATATTAATCATATCAGCCAATCATCTTATCACTCTGTCCGTTTCTTTATCTGTCTTGAACATCTCACCCAGCCGCTACCCCATCTACGACGACCCACATCTCCGGCGACACCACAGTCCTCCCCCTGACGCCACGTCACCTCCGGCAATAGCCCCGTCCTCCCCTCAAAGTCGCGGCGCCTCCAGCGACATCCCCGTCATGATGGTTTCTGATTCCTCGAGCAGCGAATTTGTAGGCAACATGCACCTTGTAGGCAGACACTTCTTCAAGGTCATGATGCCTGGTTTTGATACAGAACTTGTAGGCCATCCTTCTTTCTCTGTGTTTTCATGCTTGTTAAAATTTTGATCTTTGGTTAAAAAGTTACCATTTTTTTGTATTATGAATATGTTAGGACATACCGGTAGCCTTTTGCTATTGGCTTACCACACTTTATTTCGATTCAACTTTAACCAGCCGCAAGGGGTCATGGCATGTTAGAATCAAGAAGAAGCGCGGCCAAGATCAAATTTGTTTCGCAGAGGGTTGGAACGAATTCGTGCAGCAGCATGACCTCCAACTCAAAGACTTTGTAGTGTTTGAACACACGGGGAAGTGGAATTTTCAAGTGACGGTGTTTGATCGGAGCACTTGTGAAAAAACTTCTTTCCCCCAATGTTGAACCCTAAATTCTGTTATGAATAATTTTATGTTAATGTTAATTATTTTTCCAAATTTTAGGTTCTTAATTGTGCCGTTTGAGATTCCGTCGATATTGAGATTGTTGATTGTTAATCGTACGTTTTTTTATTGTTAGTCGATATTGAGATTGTTGATTCCGTCACTAAAACAAGTCTTCGGTCGCCAATTTATTAAAATAGAATTATCGCCATCCGTTACAATGTCTAGCGGACGGCGCAACATAAATTCCCAACACTTGAAAAATCGAAAGACGGGGTTCTCTTATTAGAATGACATGTGGATAAGTGCTAGTTGGAATGAAATCCTAACATACAGTAGGAAGAGATATATATCACTCTTCATTTGACATATACTCATCAGATAAGTACTGATCATTGGTTAAAATATTGTTTCTCTCGTTTGAATTGAGGTGCCTCCCACTAGCCTCGGCCATTTCTTCCGCAAGTTGAAGCATGTAAAATCGTTTTCTACGCAGCAACATCCGGTTATTCTCCATACGAATTCGGCACACAGCTTTCTTACACTGCTTAACATTACGCCTCGACATACTAAGTGAACGACGTTGCGGCACAGGTGCTCTCAGCGTGGTGAGATCTTGGTGTAGTGCTTCTGATTCCTTAACTCGATATGCCCATTCTCTTCGTAAACCTGCATAATACTCTCTCGGATCCGTGTACTTCACTTCTTTGTAGTCGTCGTTCCTTTCACACAACAACCACACAGTCTCACGTCCCCGATAACTAGAACTACCAGGAACTCCTGCCATTTAACTTATGTACATCTAATGCGATGAGCATGGCTAACATATATAAATAAGCCCCAACACACACACACATACACAATATATTGGTGTGATAACTACACAATATCCTGCCCATATCTGGTGAGAAGACAAGTCTCTGGACACTGACACCCTGCCTAATTAGTAGTTGGAGACAATAGCATGCCCGTGTCAGTGAGAAGACAAGTCTTTGGTGACAAGACAAGTCTCTGGTCTATTGCAGCGACTTCTCACATCTCATAAAGTTGAACCTGTAGCATCTAATAAAGTGGTCCCGTTTCAAAAATTATATAAGTACATGCATTGCATGAAGGGCAAAAGGCATAGAGTGATATACTCTCAGTTTCATAACAACTCTCAAAATGTCATATACTCCACGAGATATTTTTGAAGCAATGGGTCGTTACTGGGCGGGCGAAGATGAATTTCACTATTCTTTGCGTCCAAGTTTGCGTTACTCATCACGCTATGTTAATACATTACATGCAGAATGGTCTTATCGGATGAATGAATATGAGGTCTTAGTAGCTGATTCACGGCGCATGATGTGTTTACTGATCAATAGTCACCCTATGATATACCCATACCTCGACAAAAGGCAATCAACATGCCTCGAATTACACACATGGAGCTTGAAAGGGCACTGCATCGAATACGTGAAGAAAATAATAGAATGAGAGTTCGTCAAAGTAGGCATAACTTACGTCATATGGCACGTGATGCACATGAAGATGGCAACAACAATGAAGCACAAGTATACTGGAACATGAGCTTCGAACTTGGATATGTTTCTGATGCTCCAGTGTCAGATGAAGATGACTGAAGATGCTCCAATGTCACGTTGTGTTAACGATGCTGCTTCTTTGTAATTTAACGTCTAGTTTTTCTTTGCAGGGACGTTCGGTTTACTATGAAGCGGATGACCCTGTAGAAAGACACACCTCCAACACTTAGTTTTTTTGGTTCTCTCCACGTCCGCTATACTATATAGCGGACAACCCTGCAGAAAGACACACCTCCAACACTTAGTTTTTTTTTGGTTCTCTTCTCTACGTCCGCTATACTATATAGCGGATGACCCTGCAGAAACACACATATCCAACACTTAGTTTTTTTTTGTTCTCTCTACGTCCGCTATACTATACAGCGGACGACTCTGCAGAAAGACACACCTCCAACACTTAATTTTTTTTGGTTCTCTTCTCTACGTCCGCTATACTATATAGCGGACGATCCTGCAGAAACACACATATCCAACACTTAGTTTTTTTTTGTTCTCTCTACGTCTGCTATACTATACAACGGACGACCCTGCAGAAAGACCGCATCCAACACTTAGTTTTTTTTTGTTCTCTCTACGTCCGCTATACTATATAGCGGACGACCCTGTAGAAAGACACATATCCAACACTTATCCAACACTTAGTTTTTTTTTTTGTGCTCTCTACGTCTGCTATACTGTACAACGGACGACCCTGTAGAAAGACACACCTCCAACACTTATTTTTTTTTAAATTCTCTTCTCTACGTCCGCTATACTATATAGCGGATGACCCTGCAGAAACACACATATCCTACACTTAGTTTTTTTTTTGTTCTCTCTACGTCCGCTATACTATATAGCGGATAGCCCTACAGAAAGACACATCCAACACTTAGTTTTTTTTTGTTCTCTCTACGTCCACTATACTATATAACAGACGGCCCTGCAGAAACCAAAATTGGCCCACACTTTGTTTCCCACCGTTCAAAGCAAATCACAGATCAGTCAATGAGCCAAAATGCTATCTCTGACCACAAATCAAACACTCAACTGAATTCAACACAACGATATCGGTCAATCAAATCAATCGCATTCAACACCGATCAACTGATGTCAACACAAATCAAATCAATCGCATTCAATATATGTTTATTAAAAAAGTGAATATAATGTTACAATGTCAATTGGGGCCCTCATCCCCTGCGGGATCCTCGTCATTACACGGATTTACAATAAACCTAATAGCTCTAGGCCGGCCATTCATAATTTGCCAAGCCATCCTATACCTAAAGCCTTGTATGCATTCTCGGCTCCAGACGGTCTTCTTGAGGCTCTCAGACCGACAAATGTAATCCATGTACATGCAGACGAAGACGCCGTAGTCCGAGGAATTATGTTGCTTGGGCCTACGCCTCTTCAATCGGAAAATGAGCTTCGGCCTGCGCGGTACCCTCTCGTCACGCCTACCATTGACCAAGGCAGCAAATAGATTCTGCGAGAAACATAATAAGCATTAAACATTAAACATAGCAAACAGAATAAGATTAATCAGTTTTACAATATGCAAGTTACAAGAAGAAGTAAACAAGATCTTACTATGGCATCCAACTGGCCAATGCCTTTGTACATGCTAATCACAGACATCCCGGAGGTATCATCATAGAGACTGTCGATGACTGATACCGTCTTCTCTACTGGTTCATAGCAAACCAAGTACCAGTGGGCATTCCCTAAAAATGGGATTAGAAACACGTCGGCAACACTTGCGCTCACTGGACTATCCCTAGCAAGATATGCTTGTAGGTTAGAGGACGGTCTCCACTGGGCCAGGGTTCTCCCCTTCCTTGAATTGACCCAGTCGTCCCCCTCTTGTACTAGGATGTCATGAAAAAAAGCATCCAAGATAAAAATGCGCGGACCGAAGTTTGGCTGCTCTCGACCCCTTTGCCTCTACGTAGTGCGAGATGACACCGCTATCTAACCAAGCTCCTGGCGCCAGCGAGGCCAATTCTGTCCACGAGCAATTGTAATCCAAGCCCTCTGGGTGATCCATGTCATACGACGCTCCGTCTTGGGGGGCCCGTTAAAATAACGGGCTCGGATTAGCTCGCACTTACGCGACTTTAGGGGCCTGGCTGGATGCCCTTTTGGATATTGCCCTCGGGGGTCAACTGGGGAATATTGCCTTCCTTCAGGGGGGTCAACCGAAAAATCTTGCCCTCTGTCGGGGGGTAAGAGCAAGGGATATTGGCCTCCAATTCCTGGTTTGGCCGGCTGATAATCCCCTTCGAGGGCCTCGGCCGGTTGATATTGCTCTCCGGCCATTTCTTCCACCGGCTGATATTGCCCCCCGGGGAGGTCAAATGGGGGATATTGCCCTCCGGGGGTGCCAAGTGGTCCTGCCCACGGGACAATGGGCAGTGCCTCGGAGAAACCGTAGTTTCTGAAAGGCCAGTCTTGCGTGACTTGACTTTGAGAGAGGGGTTGGGGCTCCAGGAACAAATTGAAGGAGGGGATGATGTAATCGTCCCACGACGCTTGAGCCTGTCCCATCCCCGCTACAGAGGGACCACCAACTCCCTGGCTCACCCTTGAAGCATGTCCCAAGGAATCATTGTATCCCTGGCTGACGCCTGTATAACCCATTCCCGGGCTGACGAATGAAGACTGTCCCGATGCTTGGCGTAAAAAATTCCCGCAGCCTAAAGCCAAGCAGCAGCCTATTGGCGAAAATCCTCACCCATTGCGCTCACCAGATCCTTCCGCGCACTCAACTTCTGGAAGAATGCAAGTGAGGCATTAACCTACATCCAAAGAGATAAAAAATATAAGTTACTTCAATCAGACATTTATATTCATCAAATTCAATTACAATAGACTTTTTGGGTAACTTACGAGATTGTATGCCATACGCTCATCGATCTGACCCCTCGGCGCATACCTCTCCCCGCGTTCAAAGTTTACTAGGGCTACTCTCCTTCGCGTGATGCGGTAGTACCACTCAGTGTACTGCTCGATACTGATAATGGGGTCAGGCTCCGACACGATGGCCACCAGTGTGTCCTGCCAAGAATTCCAAAGCTCTATTTCGGCCGTGCATAATTCGTGCGCAATGGCCTTGCCAAACCGTCCGGCACCTGGTGGGTTCCTGTTAACCCTCATATATGGGGCATCGGTTGGCAAACTCTGCTCCAACTCAAAATAGCACATTGCTCGGTCTGGCAGCTGCCACTCTGCGACCTCGAAGTGGATCAAGGGTGTGTGCTGCAACCCGGAGAGCATGAAGATGAACGACTCTCCCACCCGTTGCGCCAAACGGCTGTACGGTGCTCAATGCATTTGGCCCGGAGATAGACGGTCGAACTCCCCTCGATAGTACGTAATGTTGTGATGGGGATCGATTCTCCTCTGGTAGTGGTTATCCCTCTGGCCGTACTCCCAAGCAGACAACCGTCAAACCAAACCGAACCAACCGAACCGAACATCGGTTTGGTAAAAAAACCAAACCAATTGTTTCTTTAAATCGGTTTGTGATCAGTCGGTTCGGTTTGACCGGTTGGATTGGTTTGAACGGTTTAAATGCTCACCCCTACGCGTTGGTACACCGGGAGCAAGGTGTTCGTAAGACCACACATGAGAACATGGGAAAATTATATTTATATCGTCGATTCAACAAAAAAACAATAACGTAGAAGACAAGAATTTATATGATATACCTGCAATAGCGAGAGACATGCACATATGGCTTCAGAGTGGGGCTTTGTTGCCTTGTGCAATGCTCGGTACAGATACGAAAGAACCGCTGCACCCCAGGCATAATCCCCAACCTCCCGCAGGTTACCCAACAACGGTAAATATTTCATGCTGACCGTGTTCTTCGACGTCATTGGGAATAAAATTGCCCCCATCACCCACAAGATGAAGGCTTGTGTGTACAGCACAAGCATCTGGCCTGTATAGTTTTTCAGCAAAACCCCGTAGGTATCTACCAACCACTTCAACTTTATACCACCACTGCTAAATTGATCCCGGGGTATCGAAGTGAAGAAGTTCCTAGTGGTTCTCTTATTCGTTGCTTCTGACAGAGGAGTAATTACCGGCCGCCCCATCACCGGTAACCCTAAGATGAACCCTACATCTTCTAGGGTAATTGTCATCTCTCCGAGCGGGAAGTGAAACGTATTCGTTTCACTTCTCCACCTCTCAACAAGGGCACCTATCAAGGCCCGGTCAAGCTGTTGAAAGATCTGCCCATGCGTGAAAATCCCAAACCCAATTCCACGCAGTATCTTTTTCTGGGACTTGTTCAATTTCCATGCTGTGAACTCGTGAGATACTTCTACGGTGGTGAGAAGTTCTCTTTCCTACGAATTAATAAATACAATTTAAGCAAAACAAACGGTATATAACGTTCGTAAGAATAAGAAAGTTGATAAATAATGTATCTCACTCCACCATCCCATATGAGCGTACTGATATGGTTGGCTTGGTCGTAATACACGGATGGATCTTCTGGTCCATGGTTAAATTCCATTTTTTGTAACTAAAATTATGGAAAAACCTTCTCAGTTTGGATTTTACGGTTTGAATTTTGATAATCGCTCGCAAAAATACGACGCTAGCACATGCATAATACAAATAACGCAAGCACATGCATAATACATACAATGTTAGCATATATGAATATATGTATAATAGATATATATATACATATACAGAATCGGATTTTACAAACGCTAGCACATGAACAAATACATACATATATAAATTCTCATCGCTAGCACATGCTCAATGCATAATCAAAACCACACATAAAACGCAAACATCACAACTAATTACAAACATGTAAATGATTGATTTTGTGAACTTACGTGATCTATTAGGGTATTAAAGGTGTTCTTAAGAAGAAATTGCGCAGATCTGCTTGCCAACACCGCTGGGAATATTTGTGAATAGGAAGAATGGAGAAGAGTGTCGTAGTTAGGGTTTTTTTGAATATATTTGAAACGTCTGCTACACAGTGTAGCGGGCATTTTTAGGACGTCTGCTATACTATATCGCAGAAAATTTTGTCTGCAACACTGTGTAGCGGACACTATTGACGTGACAGATAAGGACAAGATAACCGTCGTGGTCGTAAAGGCTGACGGGACAGGTCCTGACATGTGTCAGCCTAGAGGACGTCCGCTACACAGTGTAGCGGACGTCTTTTTCCTGACACATGTCAGGACTTGAAAGTAGTTCGCCGCAAAAAGTAGCGGACAGGGGAGAAGGGGCAAAATGGTAAAAAAGGCTGTCCGCGACACTATGTCACGGACGACTGACAGTTTTCGAAAAAGACAAGATCTGGGCCGTCCATCTTTCAGGATGAACGGCCAGATCGCGCTTGCAAAATACCCCATTTTGCTAGCGCTATCAACGGATCAGCTCCTCATGTATATATATATATATGTGTGTATATATATATATATATATATATATATATAGATCCGTTGCTAGCGCTAGCACCGTCGGCTACATAATGTAGCGGACGGTAATTTATCGTCCGCTACATTATGTAGCGGACGGTTAATTATCGTCTGTTACTGTATGTAGCGGACGGCAAAACAGCGCTAGCAACGTGCTGGCGCTAGCAATGGATCACGACCCATATATATATATATGTGTGTGTGTGTGTGTGTGTGTGTGTGGGTTAAATAATTGCTGATGAATCATCAATTGTTTAACCGTAATGTGCATTGAGAAATATTTGCTGGATTGTGATTGTTGAGAATTTGTAATTACATGTTTAGGTATTAAAAAAATTATTTTTTTAAATTAGTTTGACTTTTAACGAGTCTTACTACTATTAATACATGACTTTTAGTGATGGAATTTTCGGCGCTAAAGTTTTAAACGACAAATGTTTAGTGACGGATATACCGTCGCTAAAAGTCATCAATTTTTGGCGACGAAATATTCCATCTCTAAATATTTTATGTACTGAATTATTTTTGAAAAAAAATAAATTAAAATACGGAAAATATATTTAGCGACAAATACTCCGTATCTAACTGTATTAATACGTCCATCGCTGAAAGTCGACTTTTAGGCAACATATTTCAAAATTTCGTCGCAAAATTATTTGCAACAGGATTATAGGCAGCGGACTTTTAGCGACGGGGGTCCGTGGTTAAAAGTCTTTGTCGACGGATATAGAACTTTTAGCGACGGAAATGTCCGTGGCTAAAAGTCCTTTATCTTTATCTCGTAGTGTTGTGTGAGAAATAACCTGGAAGAGGTGGGACGGGAGAGATTTGAGATTCCTGTGAAGAAGCAGAGTTGCCAGATATTTCCATAGCCACGCATGTCTTCCTCTTCTTGCTAACATTTGAGCCTTCTGACAGCATACCATCCTCCTTGTCCTTAAAATTTTGCTTTGATTTTGATTCAGATGGTCGCGTAGCCAGTTGCGCCACATTAGATTCAATAGATATGCCCATTTCCTGTTTGAGATCTTCTTCTGATGAGATTTCAAATTCTGGATCTACAAACTTTTTTCCTCCCAGAGATGTCTCGGTCACGGGTTCAAGCAATTTCCCAGGAATCAGAGAGCTTATATTCTGGCTATCCGAGTGACAGACCTGACTTAGAGTAGAAAATGGGACTTTCATCAAGATTTTGAGAAGCTGTAAAGGATCTGGAAATGAGCCAGCAGGCTGGTCTGGCGCTGTGCAGAGCCTGGACATGCTGTTGAATTCTTTGGTTGGTTCATGGGCTTTGTGGAGATTTGGGTGAGAAGCTGGTTCAATGCAGTCCACACTAGCCTTGAGTTAGGGGTCTTGAGTATGAAATGGGTTGGACTCGCCCATCTCTTCGGGTTGGCCTATAAGGTTTTACAAGAGACTAACCAGACCTGATGGTGCCGTGGCCAGGCCTTTCTCAAGGATGGCAGGCCCTGGAACTTCTCTTTGCCAAATGAATGGTTGGGCCAGATTAGGTATTGGGTTGGGCTCCTGTGTAACCATATGACATTGGGCATGGCAATTAGTTGGAGTGCTTGGGCTGGCTAGTTGGAAATTAGGTTCTAACTCAAAGGATCCAGGCCCTAAGATCGACGGATTTTGGGATGGGCTCGGGTCTAGACATGTCATTGGCCTAGCGATAGGCTTGGGGTAACCTGCTTGTGGCTGAAAGGGATATGGATCCCTTGCTGTAACCAACCATGGTTACAGCAGGAGTGTTGTCCACACAGTCTGTGAGAGGGGGAAGAGAGAACCAACCATGGTTCTCCCTCTTCCCCCTCTCACAACAACACATGACAGCAACCATGTTGTAACCATGGTTACAACAGGGGATCCAAATCCAGGTGAAAGGATGTACTGGCCTTTAAAAAAGGATTTGGGTTAGGCTTGTCCTAGTGTGATGGGATCAAGTCTGACAGAGGGGGATTTGATGGTTTGAAAAGTATGAGCTACATCCAAGTGGGAGGGAATGTCTATGGGATTTTTTTGGTGGGAAAGGGGCATGTCATCCACATGGAGGTGAGGAGACCAGATGGTCTTTGTCGGGGGAGGATCCTAAAGTGGATTTTGTTCTGGCAGAGGTTTCCAAGGGCACCCTATTTTTGGTAGGCTAGAATCATGCATGGATTTGGTAGGTGTAGAGACATCATTCATGGTGATTCAATCTCCACATGCACAAATTCGGTGGTTTCCTTAACTAAGGGATTTCCTACATTAGTATCTCCATGCGAAAAAATTTATGCAAAACAGTAATGTAACATCCCGGAATTTTTAGAATGTTAACACTCACTAGATCATTTAAACTAAGACAATAATACCCTCAAACTCAACCAAATTAGTACCATCAGCCAGTCAAAGCAACTAAAACATCAAATAAGACAATACTCTAAATGTACTGTCATAATTAAAACATCAATTTTAACTCAAAATTTTCAGATAGCAATGCTGACCCACGCTCTAATGACCAAGACCAAACTGCAATTCTCTTTCCCTCGCTCAGTTCTAATTCATACTCAATGCAATCTATTGTTGGTTATTACCTGCAGAAGGGAACAGGAAAAGGGGGTGAGCTTTTGGGAGCTCAATAAGGTCGCTCAAAAGTCAAAAGATGGATTACAAATGACTAACAAGTTTATTTCAGATGCAATGAGGAAGAGATTTGACTCTCTCCCTTAAATTAGATATCAACGAAAACAATTCAATTACATTGCAAACAATGCAGATGATATTGAGCATGAGTAATTTTGCAAAGCCACACATGCAGTGCATGGTAATTACTTAGCAAAGCCACAAAGGCAATGCTCACTAACACTGTGGTTACATATGCATATGAACACTAGCTAGACCCTTAAGGCACCAGCATCACCCGACAATAACAGATTATCCGTATATCACTCCAGATATAGACCGTACTTATAACTTCCCAATACACTAACTCATATCAATATGTAGATTGCAATAATCGATAATACAATGAATAAATTGATGTATAACGAGCGTTGAATTCTGAGCATCGACATGGATTTCCAATAAACGTGTAAGGCTCAAAACAGGGCATTGAGGGCAAACGACGCATTTTCATAACAATTATAACCGAGTCCAAAGAAAATTTGATAAATTTTAGAAAAAATATTCATGATAACAAATAGATGAAATGGGGTTTCGTAAGAAACCCCTTACCTCAATTCAAGCTATGCGCGCTACTAAGCAACCCTGTTCAGATCCTTTGATTTAACCTATATTGGCAAACTCTTATTTGGATTTGATCTATGATATGGTATTATAAACTCGGTATTAACTTTCTAAACGGGTTTGATCCCTACTCTCAAAAAGAGCTAACTACAAGCTTTTCACTTATGGCAAATCAAGATTTCTCAAAAATTAAAGAACATATACGCTGTATACACTAGGTGGATCGAAAAGGTCACTTACATGATGCTACACGTTTCCTCGATACCAGAATCTCGTGCGATGATTGCTTGTTACACTTGACCAAGAGAACTATTCAATCCTTTCCAAGCTTTTCCNGAACGAGCCAATAGTATACGCGCCCGTTTCCATCTCTTCAAAAACTCACTTGGAGAAAATCCTGCCATTTTTCTTCAATTTCTTTCATTCTCCATCTATCCATATGTGTCCGACTCCATCCGGTTTTTCTAACTCTCTGACTCACTCTCTTGAACTCTACAAGACAACGACTAACACACCACATCATCTCGACAACCCGTACTAATACACCTTTCCTTTCTTCCTTCATGTCTCTTTCTCTTACAAACACGCATACAAACTCACAACACAACATACACACACACATATGCACCCATAGCACTTACATGATAATCCTAAAAAATACACAAATACATGCATAGTGCACACTTATATAAGCATAGGAAACTCCTGGGCATGGTACCACTAAATTTGCCATCATGAATGGAAACCGATGTATGTAAAATTTTCAAAATACACTCCGACATACATATGTAAAATTACCAAAATACCCCCTCCCCCGGTCGGCCATCGCACCAACAAAAAATCCCAAAACAGTTTAAAATATTTTTTTAAGCAAAATAAATTTGTTTTTCGGACTAAAAAGTTCTTCGAGTGATTTTTCGCTCAAAACCCTTATCTGATATTTTAACTGAGCGCTAACTGGCCACACCTTAAAGATAAAGTAAATGGTACCGAAATACCGAGAAACTTTAGACACTGAAGTGTCCCACTAAAACAAGTTTGCTATAAAAATTTTAGCTAAAAAGAAGCTAATTTGCTATATTAAATAAATCAAAAACTCTTTTTATAAATAAAATCATTCAATGCCCTTCGTGTACCTCGAAAAATGCTAGAAAAATCCATGATATAGATATTGTAAAAAATAATAAGGGTTTCTCTTTTGTATTTTGTCAAAATCAAATTGGAAATAGCTTTTTAAAATCTAACTAGGGTCTGATTACACTTTCTATTTCTAACTTCTTGGATCAAACACTCACATTTACACCTTATACACACGCATACTACACTGTCTCTCATATCCTTCTCAGGTTACTCTCTACTACATATACACATTTAAGAACTACGCACACTAGTTATACATGTTTACACACATTAAATACACACACAAAGCACAAACACATATGCGCGCACACAGCCATTTGAACACACAGAAGACACGTACTCATTTGTGCACAGCCTCACACACCTACACCACTTGTTCTCATACCCCCACTTGCGCGCACACCCCCTTTACTCGCACACACTTGCGCCGAACCAAAGCACCACCATGCAGGGGCGGACCTACATGGGAACTAGGGGGGGCTAGTGCACCCCCTGGAATTTTGACAAATTTTTGTTGTTGTTGGGAAATTGCACCTCGTGACCCCGTCCGCTTTGCCTCTCAGTCTCTCACCTCTGTTTGTCTCTCTTCGTGACTGCCAACCGGTGACTACACTCCGACTGTGAGTCCGTGACGACGGCGACGGCCACTGCCCGAGCGCCCGAGCACGAGCTGTGACCAGATCTGAACGCCAGATCGTTTCTCGAGCTGCGCCTGTGCCGCTGTGCGACTGACAGTGACGGGCGACGCCGCGACGGCCAAGTTGCCAACGGCTGTGCAGCTGCAGCCTACAGGCGACGCCGTGACTGACCAACGGGCGACGGCGACCGGTCACAGGCGAGCTTCTCTCATTCTCTGCTCTCTCTGCTGACTGTTGTCACTTCCCATCTTGAGGTAAGTTGCTTCTTTATCTTGAAATTGTAGTTTAATTTCTTGCAATTATCGTTTAATTTCAGTAATTGATTATATAGAAATTTAAAAAATATGTTTGTTTAATTTGCTTGTTAATTCTTAATTGGTAAGCAGAAATTATGCCTTGATTATATATATTTATGTTCCCTAATGAAAATGCTAAACCAAATAATGAATTATGCCTTGATTATATATATTGCAGAAATTATTGGTGATTTGGTGGAAGTTGGAACACCTTAATTATTTGGTTAATTTGCTTTACTAATTCTTAATTGGCTAATTGCTTTTCTAATTCATAAATTAGTGCATAGCTAGTTTATAATTGTGCTGGAATGTGACGTTAAGCTTGAGTTTGTTTGGCTATTTAATTTTAAAATTGGGAAGTTGAAAGTGTACTGTTTTGTTGGAATTTGATGTTGTGTTGAGATTGGGAAGTGGAGCTTGAGCTTGGGAGCGAAGGTTGATCTTGAAATGTGATTTAGTTTTAAAATTGGGAGTTTGATATTGCGCTTGAAATGTACGGTTATTTAACTACGTGAATTTGTGTTGAGAAATGAGATTTTGAGATTTTTTTTCCAATGTGCGTGTGTTTTTTTTTTTCAAAATGAAAAAGTTTTTTAGAAAAAAAGAAAAATTGGCAGAATCCTTACTGTCTAATCAAGATAGTATTATTTTACTAACAAAATTTTTTGGCTATTATTTTATTAATAATTTTTTTTAATGAATTCGATATAATTCTTGGCCGTCCAGCCGTCTCAAGCACCGTCGTGATACCTCTACTCCACACCGCACCAAAAATCAGAACACCACTACGGCACTACTGCACACATTCACTAACAAAACAATCACCCATAAGAACCCATTTCACAATTTATGCAAAATGCCACAAAGAAACTGCAGTCCCCAATTCGCCGATTACGCGTGTTATAGATGCCCCTTTGGGCGGCAATTAAAATTCTACAGAGGTGGTCGGCCGGTCGGTGAGCGTCGCAGTGACAGAGGGCATTGGCAGCTGGGTAATCGGGTTGAGGGCCCGAAATTCTGAGTTTTCTGTTGGTTACTCCGGCCATTCATCGACTGGGCGTCCCGTCGTCGAAATTTCTGCCTTGTCTTCCATCTGGTGCTCTGTTGCGATTGCCGCGGTTGAGTCTCTGTAGCACATCGGTGAACTGAAGACGCGGTCATGGTTAATTTGCTTGTTCGGTTATGGAGTTCTTGGCCAGAATTGAAACGGGGGAACAGAGAGAGAAAGAGGGAATTCTTGAGTCTTGAATCACTTCTCACATCCTTTCTCCAATTCGGGAACGAACACACAAATCAACTACCAAAGAAACGCAAAACCCTTCGTTCCAAGATCAGGAACGCAAAACCCTTCGTTCCAAGCCGGGTCAAATTAACTTGTGTTCCAATGGGGGTTTAATGCTTCTGAATAATCTTGAATTGAGACAGAGAGAGAGAGAGAGAGAGAGGGGACACTTTGGGTTCTCTCTCTTCAGGGCTATAAACTAGTGGTGATTTTGGTGCACATGGCGGCGGCAGGGGGCTGGTGGTGTTCTTTGATGGGTTCGGCTAGTAGTGATCCTTGATGGATTGATCGGGGGAACGGAGGGAGGGAGAGAGAGAGAGAGAGAGAGCCGACGATTGGCAGATGGTCGCCCTTCGATGTCGATCGGAATTTTTTTTTGTTGGCCGGTGATGAGTCCGTTCGGTGGTTGCAGTGGCACGTTGGTTGCGGCACGGCGGTCGTGGAAGCGTTGGGCGATGGCGTCCGGTGAAGGCGCGCGGCCGGAATTGATCGCTGGTGATGTCAGGATTTGGGTTATCTGACCTGGTGCTAGTGAAAAAATGAAGAGACGTTGTTGTTAATGGAAGAAGAAATCCAGTTCTCTGGACCAGAAGAAGAAGAGAAAGCTCAAGGCTCACGAGAGAAGAGAGAGAGAATGGGTTTTCATTTCATAACTGAATGATTCCTTCAGCTCTCCTTTTTGCCATCATATAGATGGTTACAACTGACTCTAACCAAAGAGAAAAATACAATTTAACCAAAGCAAATTAAACAGAGAAGATTTATGTAAATGATCTAAAACTTCAGACAGAGATCCTTCTTGGATCTTGTATTGCTAATGACTGCTCAGCCTCCTTAATGCAGATTAAGAGTTAATGATGACATCAACTCATTAACTCTTATCTTCCTCTCACTGATAAATGCTGTTGGCGCGTGGTCTGGAATCTTCAATTTGTAACACATCCACGCGCCTGCTGACTCATCCTTCCACCATGCGTGGAATTCACTTTCTTCCCCTTTGTTTCCAAAATTGATGTCAAGCTCTGTTCTTCATTTGTTTCTTTTTCAGCTGCCATATTAACATGTGCTTCTTGGAGGTTCTTCTTCTTAAGTTTGATCCTGACAGGAATTCTTCTAGGAGAATTCCTGACAGGTGACCGCTTGTGTGGCCGGCTGTGGGGCTGCCCATGGCAGAGGAGCCGCCCGCTCTAGGGCCTGCTGCCGTCTCTCTTTCCCTCTTTCATATTCCCCCTTTTTTTTTCTTTTTTGCTATCTATCTGTATCTCTTTCTCTTCCCCTCACTCTCTCTTTCTCTCTTTTTTTTGTTTTCTTTTACTATTTAGTAGAGAAATGTAATTATAGTTGCAGTTATTATTAAGTTGTCCCCAATATCTCCGCCTTTTTCTCCCCAAATTTCTCTGCCATTTAAAGTATTCACCCGTAAATTTGAAATAACCAAATTGAGATATAAGATTAATTGCATAGTAAACCTTAATTTAATTATAATTTTTGTAAGGTAACCCCTTCACTTTCATTAATATCCAATTACACCCACTCATTATTTGCGACTTAGGACCTATAAAAGATAATGTAGTTAGAGACCCCCAAATATTACTGCCCGTAATAAACGTCGCTAAAGGTCTCGTGATGTTACTTACCACAATTACCGCTAAACAAATAAGTTAATATGCCAAAGTAAACCAATCACTCGGTTGGGGGTGTTGCATTCTCCCCAACTTATAAAAATTCCGTTCTCAAAATTTCACAACGTTGACAATCTCCAATACTACGCTTTCACTACATAACTTTAATAGTAACCAACATATTGGCCGAGCATTATTTAAACTTTTTACCAAACTTCATGTACCTCAATCTTAAGTGAACTTTATAAGTCAATCGGGAACATTTCCTTCCCACCATCATAAGTCAACTTTACTCAAATGAAAAGCGTCCCCGTGACTTTATATATAATTGTTCAAAACATTTGTCAAAAAATGCAAAATAGCAATTCAACAACTTCAAATGTTTTACTATACTATATGATTCTGATTATAACTTAGATTTTCTGAACCCAATCAGCTAGATCATTACTTAAGCTCTAAGTACCACGGGACCTAACCTTGTCATGTACGCCCCTAAAATGGAAGCCGTGACTAGTATCAAAGTTCTTAAAATGAACATTAACTTACCATATCACTAATAACACCAGGTTTAGACAGAGCATCTAAATTCATAAAAAGAAAAGCCTCTGTACGACCACAATTATAGAGGGAATCAAGTAGTGTAGTGATTCAAATGGTTTTCTCTCTTAATAATCCCCTTCAGAATAAAATTCAAACACAACAGTTAAAAGGCGTACATAAACTCAATCTAATCAAATTACCCAATCGAGGTAAAGTTCTTAAGAGCTAATCCATAAGGTTCAATTTATTATAAAGAACTCTCAAAACTCAAATGCTACCAGAATAACACACTTAACTTCAAGCAGAAGATGTATCAAAATACTAAGTAATATCCTCATCACATGAGACTTGCACTCTATAGGATTCAAACCTTGAGCTTAACTTCCATTCTCATCAAAGCCACATTTGAGCCATCTCAATTCTTTCTAAATGACATTCCGCTGACTACTGAGGTTAACTAGTAACTAAAGTTGCTACATTATTGGCACAAATTCTCCCTAATGTATTACCCATTCTATTGCCAATATCAAATTCTAGAGTCATATACTCTATGGCCATAAACGTCTTAATCCTTCGAAGACGTGATTACTCAACACGGAATCAAACTAAATCTTCTTATCCGTATTCCATTGACTACCAAAACCCTAACTCAACGTTTAAGGTCTCAGTAAAATTGTAATTGCTATTTCCATGAAGTTCACCAATCAAAACCATGTGGTCACTTGAACGGAAATATGTTGCCCATCTCATTTGATTAATCTATCACCAAAATCGATATCATCAAATAACCTTTGGAGCATACCACTTTGACTTAGCCAACAATATGGATAGCAAATTCTAAATGCACTTAGCATCACACCAAAGTACTCAAATTGTAACTACTATGATTTCGCTGGGCACTCATATTTCAAACCAAACCAGTTTAATCTACTGAATTCATCACATTGAAATTACCTTAAAGGACCCTAAAAATATTATTCTACACATACATGTATCACACATCCATTAGCAATCACAACCTTTACCGTTCATAGCTTCTATTCAATTGAGCTACTCAAAGAAACCAAAAGATCGCTATCTTATGCTTCAATCATCTTCTTTGGTTAATACTTAAGATCCGAGAATTCTTAGGTAAGTCACCTGTCTACTATTGCGTATTCAATGCAAATCTTAATCCAATTCTAAAACCTCAAATAAACTTCGAAACCTAATACAAGTCTTCAAAATCCAATCTCAGTCACATATCATTTAGGCTTACAAGTCTACAGAATCTCATACCTAAGCTCTGATACCAACAGTAACATCCCAAAATTTTCAGAATGTTAACACTCACTCGATCACTTAAGCTAAGACAATAATACCCTCAAACTCAACCAAATTAGAACTACCAGCCAGTCAGAGCAACTAAAACATCGAATAAGACAATATTCTAAATTTACTGTCATAATTTAAACATAAATTCTAAGTCAAAAATTTTAAATAGCAATACTGACCCACGCAGGGGTTCTAATGACCAAGACTAAAACTGCTTTCCCTCGCTCAATTCTAACCCATACTCAATGCAATCTATTGTTGGTTATTGCCTGCAGAAGGGAACAGAAAATGGGGGTGAGCTTTTGGGAGCTCAGTAAGGTCGCTCAAAATTCAGAAGAGGAATTTCAAATGATTAACAGATTTATTTCAAAGGCAATGAGGAAGAGATTCGACTCTCTCCCTTAAATCAGATATCAACGAAAACAATTCAATTACACTGTAAACAATGTAGATGATACTGAACATGAGTAAATTTACAAAGCCACACAGGCAATGCAGGGTAATCACTAAGCAAAGCCTCAAAGGCGATGCTCACTAACACTGTGGTTACATATGCATATGAACACTAGTTAGACCCTTAAGGCACCAGCATCACCCGACAATAACAGATTATCCGTACAGACCGTACTTATAACTTCTCAATACACTAACTCATATCAATATGCAGATTGCAATAATCGATAATACAATGAATAAATCGATGTATAACGAGTAATGAATTATGGATTTCCAATAAACGTGTAAGGCTCAAAACAGGGCATTGAGGGCAAACGACGCATTTTCATAACAATTATAACCGAGTCCAAAGAAAATTTGATAAATTTTAAAAAAAATATTCACGATAACAAATAGATGAAATGGGGTTTCGTAAGAAATCTTTTACCTCAATTCAAGCTATGCGCGCTGCTAAGCAACCTCATTCAAATCCTTTGATTTAACCTATATTGGCAAACTCTTTATTAGGATTCGATCTATGCTATGGTGTTATAAACTCGGTATCAACTTTCTAAACAGGTTTGATCCCTACTCTCGAAATAAGCTAACTACAAGCTATTCACTTATGGCAAATATAGATTTGTCAAAAATTAAAGAACATATACTTGTATACACTAGGTGGATCAAAAAGGTCACTTACATAATGCTACACATTTCCTTGATACCAGAATCATGTGCGATGATTGCTTGCTACACTTGACCAAAAGAACTGCCCAATCCATTCCAAGCTCCTCTTGAACGAGCCAATAGTATACGCGCCCGTTTCCATCTCTTCAAAAACTCACTTGGAGAAAATCCTGCCATTTTTCTTCAATTTCTTTCATTCTCCATCTATCCGTCTGCGTCCGACTCCATCCGGCTTTTCTAACTCTCTGACTCACTCTCTTGAACTCTACAAGACAATAACTAACACACCCCACCTTCTCGACAACCCGTACTAATATACGTTCCCTTTCTTTCTTCGTGTCTCTTTCTCTTACAAACACGCATACAAACTCACAACACAACATACACACACACATATGCACCCATAGCATCTCGACATACATATGTAAAGTTACAAAAATACCCCCTCCCCCGATCGGCCATTGCACCAACAAAATCCCAAAACAGTTTAAAATATATTTTTAAGCAAATTAAATTGGTTATTTGGACTAAAAAGTTCTTTGGGAGATTTTTCGCTCAAAACGCTTATCTAATATTTTAACTGAGCACTAAATGGTCACATCTCAAAAATATAGTAATCGGTACTGAAATACCGAGAAACTTTAGATATTGAAGTGTCCTAATAAAACAAGGTCACTGTAAAAATTTTAACTAAAAAGAAGCTAATTTGCTATATTAAATAAAACAAAAACTCTTTTTAAAAATAAAATCATTCAATGCCCTTCACATACTTAGAAAAATCCCAAACAATTTCACAATGTAGATATCGTAAAAATAATAAGGGTTTCTCTTTTGTATTTTGTCAAAATCAAATTGAAAAAATATTTTTAAAGTCCAACTAGGGACTGATGGAAAAACTCAAGCCTTTAGCGACGCTTACAATTCCTATTTCTAAGCTCTTGGATCAAGCATTCACATTTACACACACAAAACACTGTATGTCATTATCCTTCTCAGGCTACTCTCTACTACATAGACACACTAAGAACTACACACACATTCACTAATTATACATATTTACACACACTAAATACACACACAGCACAAACGCATATGCACACACATATCCATTTAAACACACAGAAGACTAGGGGTGCAACTTGGGCGGGCTGGACGGGCCCAAAGGTTAGACCATGACCAGCCCGCTCTCCAAAATTCGTGCCCATATCCAGCCCAGCCCATCTACGGGCCGAATAATATGTGTCAACGCCAAGCCCATCAAAATTTTGGTGGACACGGGCTGGACGCGGGCTATCCACGGGTTGTTCATGATTACGAATTACTTTTTTTTTTTAAAACGATTTCAAAATATATCATTGACCATCTGACTCTACAATTCAGTTGTGATAATGAAAAAAAGTACATTAAAGTCTTAAAATGAACTTAAATATAAGTATGAAAACAAATATTTGTGACAAATTGAGAAAGAAAAAGATAAGAGTCTCTAATCCTATAATAAGAAATAAAATACGAAAAGTAAAGTCTTCAAAGATCTCTAAACATGAACGAAAATTGAAAACCGTCGCTCAACCTGGTTCAGAAAAATAAGACAAGAATATGAGCATACATTTGGCTTTGAGGCTTTGACATTGTCAAAGTGGGGGCTGAGAGTTGAGAAAGTACAAAAAAGAAATAGTATTATATTAGGTTAGAAGTTTAACGGTCGAGATTGCATAGACTTATGTGATCCACAGTTTTTAATGACTAAAGGAAACAAAATAAATATATTGTAATATATATATATATATAATATTAAAAAAATATTGTAACTTATATTATATAATAGTTAGACGGGCTGATTTTTCCACGGGCTGGATGGGCTTGCGGAAACCTTTGCCCAAGTTCAGCCCATATTTTTTACGGGCTCACAATTTTAAGCCCACGTCCATCACGGTCACTATAGAAGTAAGCCCGTGTCCATATTTTTGTGGGCTGGCACGGGTTGTCCACCGGTTGCCCGGCCCAAGTTGCACCTCTACAGAAGACACATACTTATTTGTGCACAGCCTCACACATATACACCCACTTGTACTCATACCCCTACTTGCGCACACACTGTAAGACCTCAACTGGTCTTACTCTTGAGTCCTCAGTAATTTGAAGCAGAATTGCAAGTTGTATTTCAAGCTGGGAAGAATTTGTCGACAGAGAGAATTTTCAGAGAAGAAAAGATGAAAGAAGAGAGAGGGAATATTTTCTGTAATTTTCATTCATGCCTTCACCATCTGTCGACATCTCCTTTATAAGGAGGTTACAGCCAAATTCTAACAAACTCTCACCTTCTAGAAAAATGAAATAGAAACAGAAGAGAATCTGGAAAGGACAAACCCAATTTCCAGTAACTGTAACGACCTTAACTAATCAATCTAAATCTCTGTCTTAATTGTAATTAACTCATTAATACTTCAATACTTAATAACGCCAACTCAGCAAATCTTCATGGTGATTAATGCGTCCACACGACTCACGCGCTAATGTCATTGTTATAGCTCAACTCTTCACGCGCTCCATTCTTCTGTGTAAATGCCTGCGTGTGATCCACTTGTTCAGCTGCTTCTCTGTTACCATCACTTCCCTCCCTTGACAAAGTTGTTGGCCTTTTGATCCTGATTTTGAGTGGGTGTCTGGATGATGAATCCATGACATTCCTTTCCCCTTCAAAACCAGCCTCTTCTTCCAGAGCAAACCCTGGGAATTTATTCTTGACTACCTCTCAGTCTTCCCAAGTAGCTTCATTGACTGGGAGATTAGACCATTCTACTAATACTTGTGATACACAATTTGGCCCTCTTTTGATCATTTTGTGCTCCAAAATTCGAGTGGGTTCCATCAATATCTGTCATTCACGGGTAGTAGGGGGTAAGGTAGGTGATATGGGTGTTTTGTCTCCAATTGCAGCCTTGAGCAGTGATACATGGAATACTGGATGAATGAGTGAGTGAGGAGGCATGTCTAGCTTGTAGGCTACCTTTCCAACTTTAGCCAAAATTGTAAAAGGCCCATAATACTTAGGTGCCAGCTTGAAACTTCTTCTCAATGCTAGACTATTCTGTCTATAAGGTTGCAATTTTAGATATACCTGCTCTCCTACCATAAAGTTCCTATCACTTCTTTTCTTATCGGCATACACCTTCATTCTGTTTTGTGATTCTTCCAAATTCCTCTTGAGTAAGTTCAAGACCTTGGACCTATCAGCCAGGTAGGAGTCCACATAAGCAATGTTAGTAGTCTCCCTGGGACCAAGGCCTAATGGTCTGGGGGCATAACCATATAAGGCTTGAAAAGATGTATGGTAATTGGTGTTATACCAATATTCTGCTAGGGTAAGCCATTTGCACCAAGATTTGGGCTTGTCACCACAGAAACATCTCAGGTATGTTTCAAGACATTGATTCACTCTTTCTGTCTGCCCATCACTCTGGGGGTGGTAGGCTGAACTCATATGCAGCTTGACTCCCAGTAGAGCAAATAACTTATGCCAGAACTGACTAATAAACACACTCCCCCTGTCACTGATGACATTATCAGGAATCCCATGCAATTTGAAAATAAAGTCAAAGTACACCTGGGCAACCTCCTGTGCAGTATAGGGGTGGCTCAGGGGTATAAAATTTGAAAATTTGCTCAACCTGTCTACCACTACCAAAATAACTTCCTTGTGTTCAGACTTAGGTAGGCCTTCCACGAAATCTAATGAAATGCTGCTCCAAAATTGAGTGGGAATTGGTAGAGGTTGAAGAAGGCCAGTGTAAGCCACAGTCTCATGTTTATTCTGTTGGCAGACCCCACAACTTTGTACCCACTCCTTGATATCATGCCTTAAAGAAGGCCAGTAGAATATGGCTGAAATCCTCCTGTGGGTAGCTGAAATGCCTGAATATCCTCCAATCCCAGAGGAATGAATAGTCTGAAAATTTTGCGCTCGTCATCCCCCTTCGTGTCCAACGCAAATCCTTCCTCTGTACCTCAAAATGTCTTGCTCATAAGCATATTCAGAAGTTGCATAGGGGTCCAAGGTGAGTATCTGAATTTGCTCTGTGATAAACTGATCCCCTTGATAACTCTCTTTAACTTCAGTCAACCAAGCTGGGGTGATGTAAGAGATGGCTTTGCATTCACCACTACCTCCCATGAGGTCTGGCAACCTTGACAAGGCATCTACTGCCCCATTCTCAGCCCCTTTCTTGTAGTGGATAGTGAAAGTAAACCCCAACAGCTTAGATAAGCACTTCCTTTGTAGCAGGGAGGTGACTCTTTGTCCCAATAGGAACTTCAGACTACAATGATCAGTCACGATGGAAAAAGGTTGGATATTAAGGTAAGTATGCCAATGCATGACTGCTTGCACTAGAGCCATCAATTCTTTCTCATAAGTAGATAATTACAAGGCTCTAGGTCCAAAAGCCTTGCTAAAGAAGGCTAAGGGTCTATCATTTTGCATTAACACTGCCCCCATTCCTTGGTCGCTTGCATCAACCTCCACTGTAAATGGCATTGAAAAGTTTGGTAATGCCAACACTAAAGCACTGACCATAGCTGCCTTGAGCTTATCAAAAGCTATGACAGCCTCTGGTCCCCAAATGAAATTGTTCTTCTGCAAGAGCTTAGTTAGGGGCTTAATAATCCCATAGTTCTGGATAAACTTTCTGTAATACCCAGTTAAGCCAAGGAAACCCCTTAATTGCTTAAGTGTCTTTGGTATGGGCCAGGCAACCATGGCCTCTACTTTGTTGGGATCAGCAGATACACCCTCCCCAGAAATCAAATGCCCCAGATACTCCACTTTTGGAACTACAAATGTGCATTTGGACTGCTTTACAAAGAGCTGAAGCTGCCTTAGAATCTGCAGTACTGTGCTGAGTTGTTGTAGATGCTCTTCAAAATTCTTGCTATACACCAAAATGTCATCAAAAAAAACTAATACAAAGCTTCTGAGATAGGGTTTAAAGACATCATTCATGACAGATGGAAATGTAGCCGGTGCATTTGTCAATCCGAATGGCATCACTTTGAATTCAAAGTGTCCAAAGTGGGTTGTAAATGCAGTTTTGTGGATGTCAGCTAGATTCACCCTCACCTGGTGATACTCACTCCTTAGATCCAGCTTGGTGAACACCCTTGCCCCATGAAGCTCATCTAAGAGGTCATCAACTACGGGAATGGGGTCTTTGTTCTTGATTGAAAGCGTGTTTAGACGCCTATAGTCTATGCACATCCTCCATGTGCCATCTTTCTTCTTCACTAGTAATACTGGTGAGCTAAAAGGAGATGAGCTAGGCTGGATGGTGCCTGAATCCATCGTTTCATGGACAATTTTCTCTGCGTCGCTTTTCTGAGTGTAGGGCAGTCTGTAGGCTCTAATACTTATAACCTGTGAATTTGGGATCAGCCGGATATGCTGATCTTGGGGGCTCATCGGGGGTAACCCCTTTGGTCCATCAAAGACATCATCAAAGGTGTGAAGTAATGCAGTCAGCTGGGGGTCTAGGTTGTTACCTGATGGTAAAGTAGTCAGAGTATATACCTGTCCACACAGAGCTCCTGTATTGTGTGCTAGATATTTGAACATTCCTTCAGCTGACAATAGCTTCACTTCAGTTTTGCCATCTCCTCCTTGGAAGGTGATAGTCTTCCATTCCCTTGAAATAGTCATGGTCATGGCTTTGAAATCAAATTGCACTTGGCCTAATGTCTTGAGCCATTGCAGGCCAAGTACACAATCACACCCCCCCAAAGGTAGTAACATCATGTTGGAATTAAAAACTTGGTCCTGTAGGGTCCAGAAAAAATCTGGACACATGGAGTCACTCGTGACCATGTTGCCATCAGCCACCATAATAGTCATTGGGGCAGTAGGTACTACTAGACACCCTAGCTTGTTCAATGTGTTGGGGTCAATGAAATTGTGGGTTGATCCTGTGTCAATAAGTATGGAAAATACCTTATGGTGGTGTTTTCCCCACAGCTTGAAGGTGTTGTGTGAAGGAGTGCCTGTTATGGCATTCACTGTGATTTCAACCCTGTCATCCTCGATTTGCATATCAGGTTTTTCTTGAACAGGAATTTCTTCATCATAGATGGGTGGTGTGTCCTCTCCTTCTTCTTCATCAACCACTAGCATAGACACTTGTCTGTGCTTACATGTATGATTTGGAGTGAACACCTCATCACACCAGTAGCACAAGCCATTTTTCCTTCTGTCGTCAAAGAATCCCCTGGTGAATCTTTGGGTAAGGGCCTGATTTGGTGTAGGGAGTAAACCCTTTTGTGGTGGTCCAGGTGTATTAGAGTTGTGGAAAGCAAGTGGTAAGGCATGTGTAGGCTTAGTCTTCCAGCTGGGTGTAATAGTTTGTGGCCTTACTGGACTGTTATTATGAGGAGATGACTGTGTCCTAGCAACTATTCGTGGGTGGTGCCATATATTATCCAAAATGGCCTCTTGTTTTCTTGCGAGAAAAATAGCTCGTGAGAGGTCTCCCACATCAAATTTTTCCACCTCCAATCTGATATCATCATCCTTCAGTCCACTTATGAAACTCTGTGTGAAAGAATCCTCCTCAAACATACATCCTTCACTCACTAGGATAGATCTTAGTGTCTCAAACTCATTATAATACTGTTCCGCTGTGGTGACCTGCCTCAATTTATGGAATTCTCCAATGACACTCTCCCTAAATAGGCTAGAAAACCTAGCATGTAGGTCTCTGACAAAATTAAGCCATGACACCATCCCTTTAGCTTTGATATATGTCCCAAACCAAAACTCTGCCTGGCCATAAAAATGAACCGAGGCAAAACTCACCTTATGCTGCTCCTCCACATAGTTAAAATCAAAGTACTTGTCTGCTTTTCTAACCCACCCATATGAATCTTCACCACAGAACCTAGGGAACTCTAGCGTAGGCATTTTTGGAGGGTTATTACCTGTAGTCGTTTGATGAAATTCTCTGTACGGTTGCTCCGATCCTTTGCTTGATTTGGATTGCTTAGTCCCTGAGCCAGAGCCTTCTCCTTCCTTCAGGTGAAATAACTGGTGCATCATCTGCTGCAATTCAGTCAAGCTTTGTCTCACCACCGGTAACTCATCCTTTAATTGGTCTACTGACGACTTCAGATCAGAGATTACTGAAACCGTCTCCTTCAAACCCATCAACTGGTCGTCTATAGCTCCAAAGTGGTCCGCGAACTGAGCCTCCATAAGGCTCACATGCTCATCAAGCTGGTGCTGCTTGCCTTGCCTGGTGTTATACCCCATTGAGTCTCTAATAGTTGCCGTAGTATAGTATGTATGAGCTGAAGATTGTGTGGTTTTAGGATTCGAACACTGCTCTGAATACCAATTTGTAAGACCTCAGCTGGTCTTACTCTTGGGTCCTCAGTAATTTGAAGCAGAATTGCAAGTTGTATTTCAAGCTGGGAAGAATTTGTCGACAGAGAGAATTTTCAGAGAAGAAAAGATGAAAGAAGAGAGAGGGAATATTTTCTGTAATTTCCATTCATGCATTCTCCATCTGTCGTCATCTCCTTTATAAGGAGGTTACAGCCAAATTCTAACAATCTCTCACCTTCTAGAAAAATGAATTAGAAACAGAAGAGAATCTGGAAAGGACAAACCCAATTTCTAGTAACGACCTTAACTAATCAATCTAAATCTCTGTCTTAATTGTAATGAACTCATTAATACTTCAATACTTAATAACGCCAACTCAACAAATCTTCCTGGTGATTAATGCGTCCACGCGACTCACGCCCTAATGTCATTGTTATAGCTCAACTCTTCACGCGCTCCATTCTTCTGTGTAGATGCCTGCGTGTGATCCACTTGTTCGGCTGCTTCTCTGTTACCATCACTTCCCTCCCTTGACAAAGTTGTTGGCCTTTTGATCCTGATTTTGAGTGGGTGTCTGGATGATGAATCCATGACACACACCCTCTATACGCACACACTTGCGCCGAACCAACCACTGCAAGCACCACCATGACACCGTTCCAGCTGTCTCAAGCACCGTCGTGACTCGTGATACCTCCACTCCACACCGCACCAAAAATCAGAACACCACTACCGCACACCTTCACCAATAACACAATCATCCACAAGAACCCATTTCATAATTTATACAAAATGTCACAAAGAAATTTCAGTCCCTAATTCGTCGAATACGCGTGTTACCGATGCTCTTTTGGCGACGTTAAAATTCTGCAGAGCTGGTCAGCCAGCCGGTGAGCATCGCAGTGACAGAGGGCATTGCTTGGCAACTGAGTAATTGGGTTGAGGACCCAAAATCGCGAGTTGGCTGTTGGTTGCTCGGGCCATTCACCGACCGGGCGTCCCGTCGCCGAAATTTCTGCCTTGTCGTCCATCTGGTGCTCTGTTGCGATTGCCGCGGTTGAGTCTCTGTAGCATATCGGTGAACTGAAGACGCGGTCATGGTTAATTTGCTTGTTCGGTTATAGAGTTCTTGGCCAGAATTGAAACGGGGGAACAGAGAGAGAAAGAGGGAATTCTTGAATCACTTCTCACATCCTTTCTCCAATTCGGGAACGAACACACAAATCAACTACCAAAGAAACGCAAAACCCTTCGTTCCAAGCCGGGTCAAATTAACTTGTGTTTCAATGGGGGTTTAAGAGCGAGAGAGAGAGAGAGAGAGAGAGAGAGAGGGGGCGGGGGGGGGGCGCTCTTTAGGTTCTCTCTCTCTTCAGGGCTATAAACTAGTGGTGGTTTTGGTGCACATGGCGGCGGCAGGGGGCTGGTGGTGTTCTTTGATGGGTTGATGGGGGGAACGGAGGGAGAGAGAGAGCCGACAATTTGCCGATGGTCGTCCTTTGGTGTTGATCGATTTTTTTTTTGTTGGCCGGTGATGAGTCTGTTCGGTTGTAGCAGTGGCGCGTTGGTTGCGGCACGACGGTCGCGGAGGTGTTGGGCGATGGCGTCCGGTGAAGGCGAGGGGCCGGAATTGATCGCCGGTGACCGCTTATGTGGCCGACATTGGGGCTGCCCATGGCAGAGGCGCCACCCGCTCTAGGGCATGCTGCCCTCTCTCGATCTTTCCCTGTCATACTAGTTTTGATCATGTGCGTTGTACACGGAGAAGAGACATTTTGAGAACTTAGAATCATCAAAATCATGTAAAAATCACATTGAGAGAAACAAATAGGGACGTTTTCAAAAAGGTGCTAGCATAGAAAACTAAATTAAGCATATTTTTGTAGGCATATAAAATCATCTAAGGTATCGAAATGATGAAAAATAACAAAGAGAACCAGCCAAACGTATAAAAACAAATATAATATGAAAATATTGAAAGGTCAAAGAAATTTCAAAATATGGCTGATGCTCCTACATTTTGATGAAACTATTAGCAACCGACAATTAGAACTACTTTCTTTTTTTGAAACGTATGATATTAAACAAATATAAGAAATTGTTATATATGATTGACTATCCAGCTTGAAGATAAAATTTTCACCAAACAACCTCTATTTTTTGCATATTAGGATGAATCAATCCCTCTATTTGCATATACTCAATAAATGGTGAAATACAATAACAAAATATATGAAAGAGTGATGGTTCAAAAAGAGTCTGTATATACATATATATCAAGAAAAAGAATGATAGATTTTTATGCTACCTCAGATGTTGGTAATCTATGCTGACAAATGGTGATTACCATAGGTGATTGGAGAGTTTTTTTCAGTGTAAACTTTTAAATTGTTATTTTAGAAATATGTAATCAATCGGGTTTAAAATGAGAGAGATTTAATCTGATTGGAATCTAATCTAATTATATATCAAAAAAGAAAAAAATAACGAATTAAAAGGAACCAAAAAATGATTAATCTTAAAAATACATGAAATTAAAGCAAACATGTAATAAATTAGCTTAAATATCTAGCAATGATGATAAAAAAAGAGAGTTTCAAATAAAGAAAGGAAGAGATTTAAATATGACAAAATTAAAGTGATGAGAAAAATTAAAGTCAAAATAAGGAGATAATTTAGGGAAGGAAATCATAAATAGGGAAGTTACATATAAATAGAGATGTGAACATGTGGGAGTTTGTGAGAGAGATTGAAAAATGATAAAGGCTTAAAACATGTGACAAAAAGGGTAAAAATAATTGGTAATAAATTAAAAATTCATAATCCATGTGGCAGGAGAAAGTGTGGCGTAGGACGTGATATGACCACTTTCTCTCGGCTTCAGTTTTCATATATATATATATATATATATATATATATATATATATATATAATTAGATTCCCTTTTTTTTCTTTTTTGTTATCTATCTCTTTCTCTTCCCCTCACTCTCTCTTTCTCTCTCTCTCTTTTTTTTTTGTTTTCTTTTACTATTTAGTAGAGAAATGTAATTATAGTTACGGTTATTGTTAAGCTATCCCCAATAACTCGCCTTTTTCTCCTTGAATTTCTCTGCCATCTAAAGTATTCACCCGTCAATTTGAAATAACCAAATTGAGATATAAGATTGATTGCATAGTATACCTTAATTCAATTATAATTTTTGTAAGGTAAACCCTTCACTTTCATTAATTTCCAATTACACCCACTCGTTATTTGCGACTTAGGACCTATAAAAAAAATGTAGTTAGAGATCCCAAATATTACTGCTCGCAATAAACGTCGCTAAAGGTCTCGTGATGTTACTTACCACAATTACCGCTAAACAAATAAGTTAATATGTCAAAGTAAACCAATCACTCGGTTCGGTGTGTTACAAGTAATGGGTGTCACTGCCCGTGGAATACATATCGTAATTATAGGAGATGCGAGAGTATTCTTGGTTTGCATTGAAAAGATCCGGGCCATAACTAGTATCGAAGAGCAGGACCCGGGAGTTACGGTTGATATTCACGTTCGGATAAGCTCTCAGAGATTGTTCAAACATTGGTACACCAGCTGCCACAAATTTTGGAAATAAATTCGGTCCATTAGGTAACGCCGATCAATTCGCCGATGTGATTCGGAAACAACTATAAGTGATTCCGTGCAAAAATCATGGTTATGTCCTATGCACCCACACCGATAACATGCATGGCACATCCGTTAACACATGCACGCCAGCCATTTTACATCACAGTTCATCAAATGTGCTTCCCACCGAAAGGTTAGAGGAATGAAAACACCAGGGAAGAGAGGCTCATCAATATTGATCCAAACTTTGATCCTAAAATAATTCTTATGTTGCATCACCTTGCTGACCAGTCCAGATCAAGAATTTGACCCAACACAGTACCAATTTTAAGAGCTAGGTCCCGATGATAAGTCACTTCGAATATTTACTATTCTAACCCACAGATCCACCGTGGGAAAAGTAACATGGGAATAATTTGTATGTGCCATCCAAGGTTTCAGAACAGATCGAAGACATCCTTTGATGTTCCACACGGACCATTATCCAACAGAAGTTTTGCTTGTTCAGGGGTTGTGAAGTGAAAAAGGAAAAGGCTGTTGATTTTCTGAACGGCTACATTACCAAGCAGTGACCAATATCTAGCAACATACCTTTGCACTTCTCCTTCAGAAAATACTTCAGCATCCACTATTTTTCCCATGAGCATACTCTGGAAGTTGGCTCTATCTGCCATAAGCTTCTGTTGATATACAGGGATAATAATACTGCTCTTTTCCAAGCCAGGAAGTCTGGGTGGTTCGTCTCCTTCAAATCCCTCCGCCATGATGATCGACAGAAGTGCAAACAAGTTGCGTATGGGTCAATGTGAGCAGTTAATGACAGAGTGGTTTTGTGTGTCGAACAAGAAAGCAGGGATAAGAGAGCTTCATGCTTGCAGGGGAGTGGTTGATGGGATATTAGGTAGTTACATTAAGAAAGAAGGTCAACATAACGTGAGGGCTCATTGCCATTCTGGGCAACTTTGATTACAGGTGTGAGAAAGTAGGTAAGAAAAGAACAAACTACTGCTACCCCGATTAAGGAGTTATGAATATAGAGAAGAGGAGGAGAATAAAGTAGAGAGAGAGAGAACGAAACATATGCTAGTAACAAGTGATATGTCTACTTTTACTTGAATAATTGAGTTCATGAACTCCCCCTTCGCACATTGGTGGTTGGATTTTGGTTTCATTAGCAAGTAACGATACTTGTGCTAGTGGCTTATTGTGAGCTAAAAGAGCCAAACCTCAATTGCTACGGGTTACGGTCAAGAAGCTTCAACATCATTAGATCAGGAGAGACCATTTTCGGTTCTTCATATGTTATTTTGCTTCTTTATTTATTGCTAAAAGATTAATAAGTTGCTTCTAACAACAAAATAGAGACGATGAAAAAGAATATTCGGGATAATAAAAATAATTTCCCGTAGAATTTAAGCATACATTTGCAACATTTTTCGACTGTTTTCATTCACGAGAACCACCATGTGGCTATGGCTCGAGACCACTGAAGTATACATGTACATAATTAGGCGTAAAACTAAAATCATAGAATAATTGGTACTTGGAGTTACACTTTGGAAGAGGTAGGTCGATTCCATGAAATAAGCAATTCCTATGTTTCCATTTAATAGGTTAGTTTATCTAATATTTTTTTGTCTGGGCAAGCTTAGCACCCCCTTATTGAAGTCGTTTCCTGATCGTTACCCTTCTCGCCATTGCCCTGTCCAATGGCTCGACACCACTGCAGTATACATACATATAAGCAATTCCTAAGCATACATTTGCAACATTTTCGACTGTTTCCATTCACAAGAAGCGCCATGTGGTTATGACTCAACACCACT
This sequence comes from Escallonia rubra, assembly GCA_033065855.1. NCBI lineage: Eukaryota > Viridiplantae > Streptophyta > Magnoliopsida > Escalloniales > Escalloniaceae > Escallonia > Escallonia rubra. The sequence continues at coordinate 12,186 of JAVXUO010003145.1, read as the reverse complement.
GACGTATACATACATATAATTAGGCGTATTCAATGCAAAACTAAAATCATAGCTTTTTGTCTGGGCAAACTTAGCACCCCCTTAGTGAAGTCGTTTCCTCGTTACCCTTCTAGCCATTGTCCCATAAGCATGTGCTGTCCCAAAGCAAAAGAGTCACCACCACCCCAAGCACTTCCGCCAAACACCACTTTAGTAGTTTTCTTCGGAGTAACACGATTCTTATATTCATCATTGAACTACTAATTTTTCTTGCTCCAACACCAGAAAAATAGAAACGAAAAAACAACTATGTTCGTCATGACAACTATATGTAAGATACCGGAATCAAATGGTTACAACAAATCAAACTCTACATTGAACCGTTTGTTTTACACCCTAAAAAGCTAGGGTTGATCATTCTTTTTTTGTTGGGCAAATTACACTTATATCCTTGAGGTTAGGGTATAATTACAGTCAAGGACACTGAGTTTCAAAATGTAACATTCGTAACAAAAAAATTATAATTTTGTAACACTTGTGTCCATCTGTTAGGGTTCCGTGCAAAAAGTATATTTTTTTATGATGTAATCCTTATGTATTTTCAAAATGGCAATATTGCCCTTTATTGCAGGTAATGGTTTAAATTACAGGTAGGGACAAATAGTTTTGATAAATTACACTTATGTCCAATATAATTGTTTAAATGTTCAAATTAGGATTAAAGTTTTTTAGGCAATTACACTTATATCCAATATAATGGTTTAAATGTTCAAATTAGGATTAAGGTTTTTAAAATAATTATTTTGTCTTCCCCAGCTGACTCGCCGNCAGCCCCTTCCCCTCGCCCCACGCCGGCACCCCCTTCCCCTCGCCCCACTCCGGCAGCCCCCTCCCCTCGCCCCACGCCAGCAGTCCCTTCCCTCTTACATGCCATGGCAGCCCAACAACCGGCAGCACACGCGGTCGCCGGCGACTAACTCCGTTCCCCGCGCCTTCACCAAAATGCCCCTTCATCGTCTGCAAGCATCGCGCCGATGCGACCGTGCCGCTACCACTGCAACCGTCCGGTCAGCAGCTCGTGCCGGCCAGCAACTCCGATCAGCAGCCCCATCACCAGCGATCAACTCCGGCACTCCTTCACCGAGCGCCATCACCAACGCCTCAGCGCAATAACCATCTCGCAGCTACCACCACCGCCCAAGATTTATCACCGGCGCCATCTCGAGGGAAGGCGACACCGGCGACAGGAAAGGGGAAGGGGGATGGTGGGGGCGACGGGGAAGGGGAAGGGGAAGGGTGCGGCGACAGGGAGGCATAGGCGAAGGAGTGTTGTCGACGGTGTTGAGACAGAAATGGCCAAATGGGCTTTTGGGGGGGGGAAGAGTAATGACATTAATGGCATTAAAAATAAGAAGATGAAATAATGGCATTGAAAAATAAATAAGGTTCTAACTCAGGGGTAATAAAGTATTTTCATTAAAATCGTTAAGGTTTTTAAGATTCCGTTTGGTCAATGGACATAAATGTCGTTTGGTCAATGGACATAAATGTAATTTGTCCAAACTATTGTCATTGGCTGTAATTATCCCTAAACCTCAGGGTATAGGTGTAATTTGCCCTTTTTTGTTTTTGTTTTTTGGGGTAAAATGTCCTTGTATTCAATTAAGCACAACTCACATATACATGCTTAAATTTCAAGATAAAGCTATACAAGAGATAGGAACAACCAAAGCAGCTATTGACAAAACAACAAAAAATTAAGGACAGTGATAGGAATATCCCAGGCTAAGCAGAGTCCCTTGTTGAGCACGTGAGAAGGGGGTTGTTTCGAACTCCTTATTCGAAATTGTACCCACTGTTTGATCAGTTGCATAAACCAATGGTATGCTCCTTTCCAAAAATCCTTGCATCCTTTCGGTCCAAATGCCATAAGAAGTAACAGCAAAAACTAGCTTGCATGCTCTGACCTGAAAACTTTTCTTTTAAACTTATCCGCAACAAATGCAAGAATTGGCTCCAAGACTGCATAGGAGCCACCGCTTGCAGGTTCTCAAACACCGTAGCATTGGTACATTGCAGGAATAGATGATCCGCATTCTCTGGCTGCTGTTTACATAGAGGGCACATATCATCTGGTATATAATTTTATGCTTTAAGCGTATCCTTTGTTCTCAACCCACCTAGTTGCCATCTTCTCCGCTGCGAGCTGTTTTTCTTACTAGGTTCTGCTGACACAAGATTCATAAGATCATAGCACGTTTGGGAATGTGACGTGAAAAAACCAGACAATTTTCCACCAACACACCACATCTGCAGTAGTTACCCTCCCAAGCAGACTTCATAGAGAACTTCCCCTTTTGATTCAATTCCCACACAACTCTATCCTGCTGATTAGTGTTAGGCTGAGCCGTAGAAGGCATACTTGCATGCCAAGCTCTCAATGCAGGTGATCTTGCAATAGGCAGTTGCCATTGTGACCCATCGATATACCTGCCGCCTTACTATCAACTGCCATGCCAGCATCACAAGAAGTTCTATGTCCATATTGAGCAACAAGGGGGCCATCAACCATCCAATTATCCAGCCACAACCATACAGCCTTACCATCCCCCACCTTACAAGTAACAAAGGCTAGTTTTTTCCTCTCAACTTTAAAATTTTACACCAAGTCCAGGACAAGACCGTAGGAGGAGGCTTAAAGGTCCAAAAGTGCTTATGTCTTATGATGTATATATGGCACCATTTGACCTAGACAGAGTCCTTTTTATGAGCAAGACAAGATGCCGAGTATGCTTACTAATTTGTTGCTTGATTCCATCCATCCGGTCTTTTTAACCCAAACCACCTTCTATTTTAGGCAAATACAAATCTTTCCAGGCAACTTTAGCTCCTGTACACTTGACATCCTGACCATTCCAAATGAATACTCTTGTTTTAGCTTCATTTTGGTGAATGATTTTCTTAGACACGATAAAAAGAGAGCACCAGTAGACTCGCATACTAAGAGAACAGCTTCTCAGCAAGGACATAACAGTCTTTATATTGAAGCTTGGTAGAGATCAAGGGCACACCAAGATATGTAACAGGGCGTATACCAAGTAGGAATCCCTATAAGAGTAGCCAAGCCATTCTCAGTACTTTCCTCAACCCCACCAAGTAAATAGCACTTCTGCTTAGATTGGGAGCCATGCCAGATAGAAGTTCAGATTCAGATAGAGCATGCTTAACCAAAGTAAGAGAGTCAAATTCAGATAGAGAATGCTTAACCAAAGTAAGAGAGGCTTGATCAGCAGCAGGCAAAACAAAAAGGTCATGAGCAAAGCATAGATGAGTTATATGCAGTGCTTGGCACTTTGGATGAAAGCTAAAATCAGGACTAGCAACATAGTCATCTAAGGTTCGAGAAAAAGCTTCCATAACCAGCAAAACTGCCAAGGAAATTGAAGCACCTTCATAACCTTTCTTAGGAAATCCCAACTTACTGAATAATAGGATTTTTGAACATCAATCTTCATCACCTCCTTAGGAACTTCGCCTGCCCTATGATAGTTCCTTACCAATTCTTGCAAAATAAGTATATTATCCGTAATACTTCAGTCAGCAATAAAGCAGATTGCCTTTTAATATAAGGCTGGAAAGAACTCTTTTGATACTTGCATATAAAATCTTAGAGATGCATTTGAAGAGCACATTGCAATAAGCAATGGGCCTAATGCATTTGTATTAGCTTATGAAACGTGCTCATCGGGATTTTCCTGCAGTACACAACACTAATGAATCAAACTTTTTCGCAGATTCTTGAGAACTATCCTCTGCACAAACGTTACCCACATATTCAAGGGGCATTCTTTAGGAAGATAAACTATACAGGATGCAAAAGCTTTTGCTTCGATGTTTTACTACTAGTAACATTTGGGTGACATAAAAAATGGGTTGTGTGGATCAGTGGATGCACAGAACAATACTAAACTAACCAGTCATTCGTCCCTCGGAAGAGTTTGACCCTAAAATGATCAACCTGAAATCTGAACCACTTCAGTACAGTCGCAGCCATGACTGAGTTACAAAACCACAGTTAGAACCTTGCTTCACTCTGAAATCTAAATCCCCCTAACCTTTCTCGGAATTAGCAGCTTAAGGTTAAAATATGTACATGTCTACAGGCAAGGCCTGCAGTTTACTGCAATTTAGTCCAGCCTATCCTCATCTGTCTCCATTCTCGAGTTCTTCTTGATCCTCCATCTGACCTTCGTCTTTGCTGCTTAGTTCTGCACCTCCATCTTCATGATTCCCGTTGATATGCTCAAAGAACAAACCAGATGACGTGGAATCGTCCTCGTCAAGATCCTCTTCATTTTCCTTACCTCTCAGGTGTGAAGATACATCGTTGTCCATCCAAGCAGGACAAGGATGCGTAACTCCAAGAGCAGCCAGAAGGTGCAAGTGAGCTGAAGGACTTGAACCATCAACGGATTTCCCAGTGGATCCAGACCTCAAGCACGAACACTCGGGGATTGGGAATGAGAGGAAAGATAGTGGCTTTGATCTTGAGGATTCTTCAGTTAGTCCATCCAACAAATTTTTCCTCAGGTGCCTGCGTATTGATGTTATCCAGGTATGGTTGGCTTGATATAAGTGGTCACGTATCTCTTCTAAATGCTTGACAACTTCTTTTCTGCAAGAAAGAAGTAAGTTTACAGTGGTTCTCATAAAAAACCGGCATGGCGTGCATACAGAAAGACAGACTATAGAGCTGGACAAAACTGATACACTCGTATTACCTCCATCCAAATGTCAGAACACTCTTTAACACGTATTTAATGCATGTCAATTTTTGGCAGCATGCACAAGTCAATCCCTTTTTCCAAATCAATCAGAACCAACATATTTCTTGAACTCGCATATAAGAATTTCAGTCAAATATATGGTCGTTATTTTCCATTAGGACTCGATAGGAGATGCTGAAGTTGGAAATTCGGGCTATTGGACGGACCCTAGACTGAACTTAAGAAGTAGGCTCTCAAGCTGCTGCTCATTTGAAACATATATTAGTCAAACAAATTAACTGCCTACCAAGTCCATCTATTCTCCCCATTTTCATCAATCCTTAGCATCACAACTGTGAACCTCTGTCTGGGCTTCTTTAGCAAAGCCGTCTCTCTGCACTTAGAAATTGTCCATCAACCAAGCCGTTATGCTCCAGCTCCTCTCAGACATCTTTGAACACATATAACCTCGCATTGTCACCCCGCAGAAATCACTCTTCTGGATGATGGCCTTAGGAAAAGCTAATTACTACTCAAACGCAACAAGAGCAAAGGCCTAAAGCAGAGCTCTAAGCTTGGGGTATTAACCTTGAGCTACGGAAAGATCAAAAAGAGATCCTCAGACATTAGTCCAGCCTGATGCTCTAGCAACTAGCATGCGTTCCACTTTTATCACCTGCTTTTTCCCAAAAACTGCTACATAGATATATTGAGCCATGCTCTTCATCTTTTATCAAGTCAAGTATCTCATCGACCTCCTTCCACTCCTGTGCTTTTCCATTCCAAACCTCTTCTCCTGGCCTTGCATATCGAAGTACGTTCAAGAACTGTTGCCCATCACTAACATGCAAGAAAATGTTTCTGCAAATTGAGCATCAGCATAACTTCTCTATTCCCTGTGTAGAACCCACCTATTACCACCATACGCTGCAGAGTTAGACTCATCCCGCCTCTCCCTGATGCTATCAAACACACACCGCCTCTGTCTGCAACTCACAAGCCGTCCACAACTATAACTGAATGTTCTTTCCTTTTGATGAAATGAAGCTATTAGTTGACACCCAACTACACAATCCATGGCTCGAGACTGCATCGGAAGTTTATCAACTCCCCCCCCCCACCCTCCAATCAAATCCACCACTGATCATCGACCTCATCAACATGAGAAGATATGAATTCTCATCAACATGAGAAGGTATGGATTTGAAGAGTCGTCGCCTACCAAGTGCCTGCTGCTGCTATAATTTGCAGCATACAGTCTGTACCCAATGAGTCTGGAACAGCTGAGATGCTCTGCCCAGGACAAGTCGGATCAGTGTCAGATTTTCTGTATTGAGATCCTCAGGTTGGCGGGTCTTAAATGTAGTAATGAAGAAGTACAAATCTGGGAGCCCCCTACCCCAGGCCCCCCAAAGTTCAGTAGCTTCCTTTTTTTGTTGCCATAGAAAGTCTCCCTTTACAAGGAGTTCATGTCATGAATTAGTGGATAACTTTTCTCATTTGCGTAATTTACAGCATGGGTAAACTTAAGCATAACCTCGGTCAAACTCAATAATCTTTATGGCTAGTTCAATTTTATAGTTGATTGCACAAGAATTCATTTATAATAGTGTGACATCATTTCATTCATCGTCTTGCATTTTGTAGGATATAATAGTATCAGATGCGTATAGGGGGTCGAAACCTTAGGTTTGCTTTTCTTACGCTAATTTTAACTGACGTTCGGTTGTTTTCTCATACTTTAAAGGTTGCAAGTGATTGCTCCTAAAAACATACCCACCCCTCCCCCCCTCCCCGCCCAGCCTGCCCGCCCGAAAGCACATAAGGAAACTGAAATGAAATGAAGGGACAAATTTCCACCTTACGGGTGTCTGAAGAACAAACTACCTGTCCAGCCTGTATGTTTTAGCTGCAGCGGACTGATAGAGCCTGTGCCCCATCACTAAGCTTGCAAAGCTAGGGCGTCCCTTACCATCACGATCAAATCCAGGGATGAATACATCAGCTCCGAGACAGATTGCGTAGTCAATTGCTTCCCATAGCAGTTTGTGAGCATTAGTTCTCAACTCCATAACTGTACTCTCAGGCTCATTATCACTCTCGGCCACCCAACCCCACCAACCTTCACTGTTATAGTATTTGGGTCGCGCTGGAGGAGGCGGAAGCGGACGAGGACGCGGGCCCACCGTCTTCCATGCTTCAAGTTTCATTTCCTCCTTGTCTGGTGGGGTGTCCCTCAAATATGTGTCAATAAGGCTGGTCTCACGGCCATATATGTTATTCAACTCCCATGCTGTGGTCAGAGAGGTTCTATCAACAACATTTTCAAACATGGCATGAAGGGGAATTAACTTCTTTTGACCACCAAAGACCTCTCCACCAGAGACATAAATTACTGTGTCCCAAGAGTAACCATATGCACGAAGAAGAATACCAATCTGTGAAAAATGCCATTATATTATAATTTTTCCTTTGGGGGATTGCCAGAAAGATGTATGTACTTCCTGAATGGATTCGAGTGGCCCTGTATTAAGTATAGGTCAACTCGAGACGTTTTTCAGTTAACAAATTGCAAACTCCAACACAACATGGATATGGTGATCCTATCATTTTGATTAGGAAGTGTGCAGAATGTGAAGGCTAGAGAACCATTTGTATGAAGTGCCAACTATGGTTGGATTTTAGCTTTGTCACTAAACATTGAGATGCACAACTCCTTACCTCTTCTGGCATTAGTGGACAAGAACCATTACGACGTTGCTCTGTCGAATCCACTGTTAGATTCCCCTTGACAATTCCTCGTTTTATCATCCATGATCGCTAGTGTTGAATGAGTTCAGTATGTACATCCTTGAGAAGAATTCAAGGTCACAACATAAGTAAGATGCAAGATAAGCATATCTGGGAATTAAATACATTATCTATTTCGCCTGCAGAATCTCAAGATGGTACCTGGAATAGTTCAGCACAGCCAAAATATGCTAAAGCGTCTCTGGTCATCCCTGGGTCATAAGCTATAAATGGCCGTCCAGGAGCCCTCAACCTGTAGAGATCTTAAATAAGCAAAATTACCTAGATATTCAAATTTGTGGTTGGTAGATGTGGAGTCAGTAATTCACCGATTCAAAGTTCTTGTGGCAAGTTCCTGGACTTCTTGCCGGAACCGTAGGGCATGAAAAGCAACCCTACATCGTAGCCTTTGATACTCTTCAAGATTGGGAGGAAGTATGGCCTGAGTTTGATCCAGGATAATAAATATCAGTTCAAGTTTGGTAAACAAAGGATCGAGCAATAAGCATTATAATGAGATCATGATAAGCGTGCTAAAGCAGAAAAACCTTAATATGTCCACCTTGAATGTCAATCACAGAGAAAAAGTTGAACACACATTTAGAGTTACAGATGAAGAAAATAATCTGGCCCGGAAAAGGAACCAGAAGTATGCTGTATAAAATCAAAAGGTCTAGTTCTCCATCAACAATGGGCAGACTACAGCTGGAACACCGATTCCTACTAAAAATTTGCACAAAACTACCCAGTCGTCCCTGATAAACATAATTTGGGATGAACAATAAACATATGTATCTATGAAGCGCACGAAAGCCACATAATGGTATCCTGTATACGCCCTCATAACAACAGATGGCATGGTAAGTTCGAGTGTAAACCATGAGCCCATGACTTCTATGGAGTCAATGACTCATTGAACATTACAACCACCTCAAGTCAATGGTCAGAGACTATTCATTTTCTTTCTTCTTTTATTTTCTCTAGACATTTTGTAGTGACATCTATGCTACCTTCTTTTCTAAATAGAAACAACAAGGCATGGGCACTTTATTGCGAAAGGAGGAGTAGACACATCAAGAAATAGAAAAAATGTAACAAGAAATGATACTACAAATTCATGGTCAGACCTATAAATAAAGGAGAGAGTTGAATTCGAAGAGCTTGAAGCATAAACATCATGCACACTTGACAGGAAAAACATTTATCTACAGGGCAATTTCTTCAGTCTTGGATATCAGAGGAACACAGGTTCTTGATATAAATTATAACCCCAAAACAAGACAAACAATAGCTGCCATCACCTGCAAGCATCCACCATCAGAAACAACAACTTCAACCACTGAGTGCTTGTTTAACACTGGGAGCACATGACGCAGATAAAAAAATGGTGAAGCTGAGCTGGGCAGTTTGAATGAAGGGATTTCTTTCTTTCTCCTCGCTCCTTTAAGATTCTTTGGAAGGGTCTTAATAATACTGACATCTTTTGCTAGTGCTGCAATAAATTGATCCTCATTGTAGAGGTAGGCAAAACTCTTAAACTCCGAGCTGCATGAAACATATTATAAATGAGTTATGGAATATACAGCAATAACATCAACCTAGAGTGTGGCCAAGAATTACATAGTACACAATTTAACCCTTGATTTGATCAAATTACACTACAAGATTAAACCTGATTCCTTTGCTGCTTGTGGTTGACTGAATCTCAGGAATGACCAGGGTAGCATTGAGAAGCCTAGCAATTACAACAGCATCACAAATCTGCAAAAGAAAAAAAGGACACGTTTAGTAGATACTAGTAAAAATTTGGGACAGTCGGTATTAGAATAGGTATCCTCACCGAATTCCTGATCTCATGAAAACCTCCTCGTATCCTGACAAAAATAAAGCCAGTTGTTTGCAGAACTGGAACTGTTACAAAAAGTATAATTAGATACACAATAGTTATTGAATAACAGAAAATATTAATGAAAAGCCATCATTTATGAAACAATAGGTGGTTTATTTTTGCTCGTATTTTAATATTATAATGAAAATTGCAATTATGAATGGGATTGAACCCCCATTCTGAAGTCTTTCTAACGTACGCTTATTCGCTTAAACTGCTCTTATACCTATCCTGAAGTTGTATCTGTACACGAATAAAAGTATAAAGGTGGCCAATTATTCATGGCTTCAAATGCATAAGTTCCACTTTACAGCAAACAAATTCAAAAACACAAGAAGAATGCATGTTTAGAACTTTTGAAGTTGTAAAAAAAATGACATAAGTAATTGAAAAGGAAATCAAATTGGATTTTGGTTCATTACGTAGCAAATCAGCAGGACTGTCTTGGTCCTTGGACACCTATAAGTAATAAAATTTTCAACAAGGCAGCACAGTGTTAAAGCATCTAACAAACAATGGGTGGAGAACCTTCCAAGCCTTATTTACTGACTTGCAAGGTTTGGTGTGTCCCTCATAGAACTTAGATTCTCAATAGCATTAGTTGACCATGCAAAATCAATAATTTTCTTTACCTTGTTCAAAAGGTTAGGAAAGTATACGTCAAGTGGACCTAGGCGTGTAGATATATTTCATCTCTCACAAAGAGAAGTCCCTGGAAAATCAAGAAATCTGTGCGCCGTGCCTCGACATTGTCACCTTAAGCCTGATTAACGTTGCACGCTCTATTAGGTAAACTGCAACTAACGGCTCGACCAACATACCATGGGAAGGCTCCAATATGGTCTGCCCTAGCATCGATCTACTTCGTTCCCTGCATTCGCGATCCAATCTTAGACTGGCTCCTCTTTCTTAAGCACGGGGCCTTGCAGATCGACAATGGCGCAAGATCGATCCCATGTGCCAAATTACAAGTCAGGACTCTACATGTAGCCAGGGGCATCAGTTTGTCACCCTCTAAAACTAATATACAAGATAAATTCTTCACTGAGAAGGAGTAAGCATAATGTTGGCTTTGACCCCCTTGATTTTGATTTCTGTATATGGCTAGTGAACACTTTCCCTTAACCAATCCTGGAACTAAAATCCAGATTTCTTCCTTGTAAGACGTTTGAACTTTAACTTCTGCAAGATTCTTATGAAACTATAAAGCATGTAACATTCTTTTTTCTTTAAAGTGAGCTCGTGAAGCACATCACCTGCACTATATTCATAAGCAGGTAGCAAATAAGCAAAATGCACACGACAATTACCTGCATAGCCTCCTCTTGGATTTGGCAATGGATGTAAAGATTCAAGTCGCCTTACAGGACCCCAAAGTCTTCTATACAAGGGATTCTGCCCAAAGAAACAGGAAAAGTTGCGCGCACACACATATCCCTCAGAAATCAGTTTACTGATTTACTACCCCAGAAGTTTAACTACTCAAGAATAAAATGCATCAGATTTACAGTATAGAAAAACTACAAAACCGATTGATTTGTACAAGAAAGATTCAGCGTCTTGAAAAGGTGTTAAAAGATCTTACAGCGATGGAAAGATGCACATCCTCAAAAACGGGTCTCCAAGAGAAGATCGTGATGGCGGACGGGTAATCTGAGAAGCCCCCGTCAGTGTACCTGGCGAGCAAGAAGTGGGTGAAGAGAGAGAAGGCGGAAAGAACGAGCCCAACCAGTCCAACCCACTTGAGCTTGGACTTGAACACCATCTTTCCTTCCCCTTTCATGTGCACCCCCCAACTTCACGCACACAAGCACACTGTGTGTTGTCTCTCTCTCTTCTTTCCCACGAAGACAGAGAGCAGGTGAAGGCTTTACTAATACTGAAAGTCAAGGCACGAACGAGAGACGGTGACGCGTGTGAAATCGNTGTCTGTCTTGAAAACTCGGACAGCCCATGCCGTTCACGAATTGGCGAGTGAGATCGCACCTTCGCTTGAGGTGCGTGAGATACAAATTGGGGGATGAAAGGAGGGAACGTGGGAAACCGACTTCTGACACTGTAACGTGGGGTATTCACTGTACTTTTGGCAGGGAGTCACGTGAGGTGGGCTTCATGGCACGTGATGTCGAAGTTCATTTGCGATAAAAGAAGTCTGACTCGTGGCTTGAAAAGAAATATAACAAGTTAAATCTCGTCCGGTTTATGTTGTTCATTTTCTGAAACTATTTTAATTTTTTTTTTAATTAAGTTGCAGAATTTGTATAAAAACAGTAGTTTATTTTCTCGATTACATGAGTAACTTGATTACTTCCATAAAAAATAAAAATTAATATTTTTAGCATACAATTGTATCGAAAAGTCTTAAAGGGGCAAAAGGCGGGAATAATATATACGACGAAGGATGAAAAGATGAATTAGTACAAAATCTTTTCGATAATGTCATCCACCGATGGAAAAACCCCTTCCCACAGCCCCTAAACCACTGAACAATTTAGAGCAAAGTTAGAAGACTTACCGAAAAGAGACAAAAGTGAGGACACTACTTTTTAAACTGCCCATGAAACCCTAATTTGAGCCGTATAGCGATCGTTTGGAATTCTGATTCATTCTCATCTGTTTATTGACTCAATTATCGTAAAATACAATTGTATTTATTTCGTCTAAATGTTGACATGAGTTAGTAATCCTGGGAGTTATAAGGATTGTGCATATTGTTGGAGTTATAAGGATTGTAATATCCCAAAATTTTAGAGGTGCTCAAAA